>CM021106.1:400217672-400524127 GCA_007115665.2 Sequoiadendron giganteum
AGAGTAAGATCTTGCACTGCAAGACTCTAGTTGACTCAAGATGATTTTAGGGTTGCCTACACCTTTGATGTCTATAAATAAGAGCTTTTAGCTCATTTGTAAGGATTTTTTCCTAGTGATAGAGAATTGTTGCGTTGTCGGCAACATGCCTATTCTCAAGATTGGTTCACCCTTGTAAATTAGAACTTTTGCTTGATAGCATACATGTTGCGCCTACCTTGCCTGTAGTATTGCTATTATTGTATTTGTTCAAGAGTGATTGTTGTTATAATAAATAGTTGTGCCTACCTTGCCTTCATGTTATTATCATGGTGTTTATTCAATCTTAGTTAAATGGGGTTGTTGGTTTGATCGTTATTGCATGCGTGTTTCGTCTATACAATATACTGTCCCAGTTACTTACCTTATGTTTTGTTTATAATAAGCTTATTCAGAAGAGTAGATAGTTGTGCCCACCTTGCCTTCACGTTGTGAATCTGTACTCAAAGCTCATCGTTTGATGTGCGTAATAGTAAACTCATTCAGCCAAGCAAATAGTTGCACCTACCTTGCCTTCATGTTGTGAAGTTGTACCCGGTTTACCGTATATTCGTTTGTTTTAATAGGCTTCTTCCCAGATAAGCAAATAGTTGTGCCTACCTTGCCTTCATGTTGTGAGCCCACATCTGAGGTTTATCGTGTAATACATTCCTGCTCCATTTCCTCATGCTCTGTTTTCTTGAGGAAACTGGATAGATTTAAAGAAGTTAGCTTAGTTGTAGTTAAAAGATTTGCAAAACCAGAAAATCCTTAGCTGCAATGTTTTAGGTTTTCTTAACCTTGTGCCTCTACCAGCTGAGAACAAAAAGATAGGATTTAGTTTACTTTTCTTTTCCATGCATTCTAGCACAACGAGGGAACTTCCCCTCCTAATTTGAAGAGCACTCATTACGTAGTGTGCATAGTTGTCCGTACAAACTTACACTCCAGAGGTGTTAGTTTTTACGCCAACAATCTTCAAGATGGATTTGTCTTTCCCCAACAGTGAACCTTTCCTGATATAATGTCAAGCCTTGCTAACTTTTAATTTTCTAACGACCTCTTAGAATTTTTGAATATAGAAGCAGCGCCCAGAATATCTAAATAAAATCTCCACAATTGTCTTCAAGAAGTCGCACTTATAATGTTTGGATAGCCACGAATTCTCCAGCAATTAGTTATCAAACTCCAAGACAATTCATTATGCAAAGTGACTGAATATTATTTTCAAAATGCAATTGCTATCTCTGGTTTTCTTAATTTCTCCAAATTTGGATCGAGTGGCATGTGACGCCATGCAAACTCGGCATCCTACGTGTGTGGGTGTGCAAACTTGGCATCCTCTGTGTGTGTATAGATATGTGTGTGTGTATAGGTATGTTATGTGTGTGTATGTACAGTATGTGCAACTGAGTGTGTATGTGTGTGTGTGTACACACCTATACATACATATATATACATACACATATATACCTACATACACACACATCATACATACACATACATACATATACCTGCATATATGTATACATATACCGATATACATACACATACATATATATCCACACACATATGTACAAGTTGTGTATATACAAACTTCATATTTGTGTATATAAAACTCAACTGAAAGTACTTTTACTTCTTTATAATGGCCGTTTATCTTGCAAGGGTAAATAATTTACAACTTTTCTCCTTGTTGAGAGCTACAACTTCTAATATATTTATTATTCAAAATTTCAATCATTCCTGAGTTGTGCTTGCAAATAGGGCATTGGACATTGAAATTGTGGAGGCATCACTGCCATATACCAGCAGGGTGGAACCATAGGCACAGTCTTCTACACCAAGCACAAAGCCACAATTGAGTGTGAGGAGAACCATACCCTCTACCCCACAATTTTTCACTAGGTTGGGGGACAGAAAATTGTAATTGCCTAGATATGAAATTTATGATAATGACTTTCAAAGACAATCATCATAAATTCATAATAGTTATTAGTTAGTAGCTAGCTATTGTATCCATTATCCACTATCCGGATTTGCATGATGATGCCATTTTGTCATCCATATGTATTCAAGAATCAAATGTAATAGAAAACACTTCCTCATGGTTTTTTAGACTCATATGATACATTTTGTAATTGAATTTTGCAAAATAAAAGTGTTTATATAAGGAATTTTTGTATTTTTTATGTTGCCAAGTTTTTGCAGTAATGTTCAACCCCAAACCGTATATAATTTTTTTTCGATTTTCACTGATCAGGCTATTCAAGCATTTCGTCAAATAGTTTACACTTGCTGCCTTGAATATTGTCAACGATATATTTTACCACTAGAATATTCCCAACCTTCTTCTTACTATTCACTAATAGCACTTGTTTCAACAGAATAATAAACTTAGCATCCAAAGCTCATTAACTTTAACATTGCCTTACTAATTTTCAATTCTCTGGAACCCATTTAATCTTATTCCAAAACATGAAATTGATAGGAGAGATATACAAATAAGATTTAGATATTAAAAATGTCTTAAATTGCTTTTAAAGACATTTCAATTCTTTAATTAATCAATATGATTTTATAAATTATTAATAAATGTAAAAGTTAACAATTCGGTTGGACCAACTGAATGGTGTTGGAATTAAAAAGAAGTTTGAGCAGCACAATGGATATCACGAAAAATGGAATGACATTTGGTTTTCAATATTAAGATCTTTCAGAATGAAAACTCTCAGGTTTGGTGGCCATGCTAGACGGAAACCCAATGCGGTTATGTTCCATATATTTATGATTTTGTTTCATGGTGGATTGGTTACAATCTTGTATGGAGATCCCTAGCAGAAGATTTTCCTGCGGGTTTATATCAGACCATCTGTTGATGGGACTTGCTCTTCAATAGAAGCATCCAAGGAGGATAGAAGTAACAAGGGCATGGATTGTTTGTGGATATCGGGGTCATAGATATCATTGATCATATTAATATCTGGTGCGGGAGCATTCCGGAAATGATATTCAACATTGTTGCTCCCGTGATATCTAATGCTCATGATATGGTTTTTAAAATGTTGGTCGAATAACATCTGTATGCGGGTATGTTATATTCTCCTATGGAATCAAAAATCGAAACAAAGAGTTCTTCCACCCTTGCTGGTTTGTATGAAGATTGAATTGGCAAACAAAAGGAAAAAGGCCTCTAGATTTAGGTAACGCCTGAGTTAATGATATTGCAGTTGAAGAACTTAAACTACATTCGGGATGCATATATCTATAAAGGACGGAAGCTATTGATTACATAGCTTGTATTTACCATTACCGACATCATCAACTATTAGATCGGATGAAGCAGACGCATTTCTATTTTAATCGCTAACCATATTCATTCAAGAATTGGCTCCTCTTAATCGAGGAAAATAATTATTATTGCAAGGCCATGCCTTTTAGTCTTATCGGCAATGAGGACTTAGTGAAAAGACAAAACAAGTGCTGACGTGGGAAGTTTGCAGAGACAGGAAGAATACAAGGTGTCGAGAAGTATTGGGTCCATGCCAGATCAATACAAGGTCTCCATTGTGTCCTTAAGAGCCCGAAAATATACTCATGGCATTCCTGTGGTTAAATACATTTCATAATTTCAAATAGTGCCAGATCACCACATTAAGATGCTACATATTTCTGAAGAGGTCGATATGGAGCATTAAGGCAATGAAAGTGAGTACTAAATAATATAGATATCATCTGGAGTTAAGGAAGTCGTGGGGTCTATTTAATCAGTCAAATAAGGCCAACAAATCCTCTGCTATGTTCTACGAGAGTTGTTATTATGTTCGGAAATTGGTAACTTGCACTATGACGTGGAGGATTTGTAACGAGGTTGATTGAATGTTGGAAATATAAATCTGGATGGGTATCTCCTGCATCGGGCATCATTTCAAGTGTACAAGGAGCCATTGTAATTGCCGTCGGAGTATGAGGTTAAACCTATCATTGAGTATTCTCTCTATTTGTAACTGAACATTTGCAAATGAATAGACAGGTGATGGAAAAACTACAATTTGTGAACTGAATGTCCAAGTTGTGCGAATTTTTATATATTCTTGCTGGAAGACACAAAATAAACAATGTTTTGACTTTGAGAATCCTTTGGAATGTATTTTCTGTGAGTGATATATTTTGTGAAATGCTTATCACGTAATTTGTAAACCTGGCAACTTTATTTCAAATCTGTCTTATGCCTTGTTGGAGTTTCAATTAGCACCTATGGAGTGCTTATTGGAAACGGACAGCTATGTAAAGTGTGTAGTAACTGCTTTTCAAATTAGCAAGGGAAGCTCGCTGAGTTAACTTGGAAAGAGGCATATCATTACATGTCTATTTTGGAGGGGATTTGGCTTTTCGGGAGAGTAGAGCTCCTAAGGCTAAGGATTGGATTCAGGAGAGTCAGGAAATTTTGAGGGTTCTCAAGGATAACCTACAAATGGCTTAGAATCAGCAGAAGACATATGCAGACAAACATAGGGTTGACCGTAGCTTTTGAGGTTGGGCATTTGGTCTACCTTCGCTTCCAGCCCTACAATCAGTATTCCTTGAAGAAAAGCAGGGTAGAGAAGCTCAAGCCTCAATTTTATGGACCCTACAAGATCATCAAGCGTGTTGGGGAGGTAGCCTATGACTTGGAACTATTGAAGAGTTGTAAGATTCATAATGTATTTCATGTTTTGTGTCTCAAAAAGGCACTTGGGCAGTAGGTTACTTCATCTTTTGAGTTACCCCCATTAGATGAGGAGGGACACTTGGTGCTGATTCCTGTGGAGATAGATGATACCCAAGAGAGGAGATTGAGAAACAAAGTGGTTAAGGAGTTTTTGGTTAGATGGAGAGACTTGCCAACAAAGGAAGCAACTTGGGAGGGAGACCAGATTCTACAACATCCCAAGTTGCAATTGCTTGAGGGCAAGCAATCTCAGGAAGGGAGGACTGTAATGTCCCCTTCTCATTAGCCACTCAGGACGTCGCCTGGCCTTTTTAATTCCCAAAGAAAAGAGTTAAAAGCAGGGAATCATTTATTTAATTACTTATTTATTGCCTAAGGTTGAAGTTAATATTTTAAAGATGATAAAGGTAATTAATTAAATCATTTTAATAAAGTGATTTTTGTGAAATGTTCATAAAGTTAATTGATGAAATATTTTTAAAAGTGGACTACATAAAATCACTTTATCTTTGGTGAATGGAGAAATACAAAAGGAAAAGAAGAAGTCATTCAATACTTTTTGGACTACATATTTTTCACAGGCAAGTTTGAGTGAACTTCTTGGTTTAGGGTTTTAAGACCCTTTCAGTTCGGTTTCGGGTGTGAGACACCAACCCTAGCTGAAAGAAATCGATTTTGGTAGGACATTGGCATATTTTGAGAAATACATTTTCAGTTCTGTAAGGAATTCGACTTTAGCAAATTGGAAGATATTTCTAGCACGATTTTTTGGAGAAACATCTTCAAAATTTCTGGAGACTTTCAGCTCATCTCTTAAGGATGACTTGGGGAAAGGGAAGTTGTGTTTCTTCTATCAAATAGGGCATTGCAGTTCCAGAGTTCTTAAGGGCATCAATATCACTAAGAGGTGGCTGCCATTGCAAGGGTAAATTGCAGATTTCAAATCCAAGAAGAGCAAGCTCAACATTATTTAAATTCGTCCCTGCTAGAAGGATAGTCGTAGCTCAGTAAGGAGTGGAGGCGCTGCTTTTGGGAGGCTGAATATGACGAATTTTGGGAGTTTCGATTGGCCTTGTACACTGCTGGGTTAGCTATAGTCAACCATCAGTCCAGGTTCTATATTGTAATTGCATTCTCTAGTTTCATCACAAATACCAAGCATTGCATATTTCGAGCATAATGTAGAGGTTGACCTTCTCATAAACAGGCGACTAGTATTCACATCACTGTAGTTGCATTGCCATTGTGGAAAGAAGTTTGTAAACTGTAATTGAATGTCATTGTAATCAGTTTTGGAGACATATTTTGCAATATCAAATACATTTGGGGTTGCTTGCCAATTGTATGACGAAATCCCATGTTGTTGTAGTTAGTCATTTGAGTCATGTTCATTTCATATATTTGCATTGAAAAATACAAAAACAAATCTGCATTTCATTCTAAATACAGAGGAGCATATTTAGTTCAGTTTAGACAACTTCTTTTGCATTTCCAAACTCAAATTCAAGGAGACAACACAATCAGAAAATTATATCAGTCAAAGGACAAATTTCAAGGCAAGTTTGACAAAATTCCCAAGGCACAAAAATCAGAAATTTTCAGTCAATTATTTCAAGGGATTTTACAGTGGTATCAGCGCTAGCATTCCTACTAGCCTGTGTGTTAGAATTGGGTTATGAACGAGGACATTCCAGATATCAATCCACTCAACATCCATTATAGAAGATTGAGAAGAGGTTTGGGACCACTTGATTTCATGGGGGATAGAGGAGATATACCTGAGGGCAGAACCCGGCATATTCCGAATGACCTAGCTAGAGGTCAACATGAAATAGCACAACGTGTCCAACAACTTGCTAGTGGTAGAAACAACAACAATGGTAATAATGGCAATAATGGGCAGAATGGACATAATGGAGGTCATGATAATAATGCAGAAGTCAGTAACTCAGCTCAAAGCAATGCTAGGGCAGCTAGTTGGGTGACACCGAGGGCCTCTCATGCCTCAATTCTTGGAAGAACATGATGCTGCAAACCAGGGGCAGCAAGCTCAAGAAGAGGGCTTCGCAAAATATTTTAGGGGATGATTTCATGTTGCAATGTCATTGGGAGATTTTTGCACTATCAAATATAGGAATAGGCCAAGAAACAACAACAAAGGGCAGCAAAACTAGGATCTAAAATGGAAGGTTGGGAAACTTTCAATCCCTTCCTTTTATGGGTCTAGTAAATGTACAGCTAGAGCCTAGGTTCAGAAGTTGGACACTTACTTCCAACTCAACCCTATATTGGAGATCGAAGCCACTAAGTATGCTACTCTACATTTGGATGGTGAAGCACATGAGTGGTGGTACCATGGACTTGTCACTTTGGGACATGCCAATACCACACCCTATTTGAAGTTCACACAAAAACTAATGGACAGATTTGGTCTGAAGGATCCTGAACTTCATTTCAGGGAGTTAGCACAACTTAAGCAGAGTGGCTCAGTTGATGCATACATTTCAGAGTTTCATCAGTTGGCAGTCATGGTGACAGATATATCAGAGCAGTGGTTGGTTATGCTCTTCATTGAGGGTCTATCTGAACCACTTCGTGGTTGGATCAAGGCTTTCAAATCCGATTCCCTACAGGATGCGATCACTAGAGCTAGAGACATGGAGTACTCCACTCCTAGCAACAAACCCCCTTCTAACCCTTTGTTCCTCAAAAGAACAAGGGAAAAAATCCTTTCTAGAAGAAGGGAAAAAAGAAAAGTGATCCAGATGAGGAGTACTGCAAGGAATGCAAAATATAGGGAATATGTTACCATTGCAAGGAACATTGGGAGCCTTGACACCGTTGCCTAGGTAAAGGCAAGGTTCATCTCGTTGAGGTCATATTAGACGATGAGAGTAGTGATGATGAGAAATCGCAGGACAAGGATGACAGCAGTTCAGATGATGAGCAGCTCCAAGAGAAGGGAAAGAGTAGTACCATTGCTACTATTTTTGACACACCTAGATTCAACTCCTTTAGAGTTAAAGGAGTTTTACAGGGACAACGCATAGCAGCATTAATTGATAGTGGGACCATCCATAACTTCATCGATGCAGCCCTAGTAGCAAAGCATAAGCTACTAGCAAAGGAATTTGAGGGATTTAATGTGATGGTGGTAGATGGTTATAACATGACATGCACTCAGAGGGTTCAACAGTTGCCTATCACTTTGGGCAATTATACAGTCACGAATGACTTCTATGTGGTAGATTTGGGAGACACTAATGCTATCCTTGGACTTCAATGGTTACAATCATTAGGGAAATATTCACAAAACTTTCAAACCATGGAACTTAAGTTCAAGACAACAGATGGGCAGCGATTTGTAATGTCCCCTTCCTAGACAGTGCTGATGATTCAGGGGTTAGCCTATCATTTGGACCCTCATAGGCTGACAGAGGTGTTTACAGGGTTACTTGTGGCAGTTATCCTACGTTTGGGAACATTACTCTTGCGATTGATTCAAGTTTGGGCCTTTGCAAACTCTCACAGAGTGTTTTTCAAATACTTACTATTTATAGTAAGTCAAGCAGGTAGGGGTTACAATTTCTAGCAGGACACCTAGTTCAGTTGGTCAGCTCAGTTTCAATCCAGTTTGGTAATTTGATGAGCAAATAGTGATTATTAGAGTATTTGATAATTATTAAAAAGATTATTAATTTGACTTTATAATATAAAGTCACTTTAATGAAATATTAAAGTGTTTATTAAATGGAAAATTATAAAGTATTTAATACTTTATAATAAGGACGAAATTTTATAATTAAATGAGTATTTATTACTTATTTGATTTTGGATGCCATTTATTAATTAAAACGCCTATTTCAAAGAGGGGCGAATTTATATTATTAAATGCATTTTAAGCAGGGAAACCCGGGGACGCGTCCCCCCCTAAAATGCCCCGTCCCGGTCCTCGGGACGTCTCGGGTACGGGGGGAACAATAGGGGACCATACCTCTTTTTTTCAAAAAACACAGGAAACGTCCCCGAGATGGGGGGACGCCGTTGACCAAATAGGGACGGCTGACCAGTCCCAGGGACGGCCAGGGGACACCTGAGCCGTCCCCCAAGAGTCCCCCACATCAAAGCATGTTTTAAAAATTATATATATATATATATATAACAGTTATCAATTTTTTGGTTTATAAGTTGTTCGTTTCAATTATTTTCATATATCTTTCACAATATTTGGAACACTCACAAGATAAATATTTGATGCTCTATTAGAGATATATAAAAATAACAAAAATTTATTCCAAAAGTGTGTAAACTTGAATTTATTTGCTTGTTCTTACTTCTTCACAATTGGAAATAGGCTAAATATTAAGGCAATTTGATGCCCACAACTCCTTGAGTGCAGCAATTGTCCCCACATTTAACTAATCAAATCCATATCAGACAATACACCAGCATTGAATTTACTTCCACTAGTCCACACTCCCAGCAAACTACAATAATTATGCCTTCAGGCACCTCAGCTATTCGTTATTGTTCTATGCCAAGTAATTAATAACCTAGGTGAAACAATCTTCATTGTAATCACAAATGTTCTCCCAATTTGTGAGTTGGAAATAACCTTATGTAATTTGATATAAGTTTATAAATTTTAACTTGGAGGTTGTATTATGATTCATGTATGTTAATTCTGAATTTTCAATGTGTATTGAGTATTGACAAAGAATGTTGAGCACAAATGTTATACATTAAGGCTCTATAATGTATATTATGTATGCTTTATCCATGTTTTCATATGAATATTTAAAATTTCCCTATATATTTTAAATTTTCCCTATATTTAATATAGCCGTCCCCAGTCGTCCCTAAATTTGGCCTCAAAAATTGGAAACTTGTGGACTCGTCCCACCGTCCCCTGCCATCCCCGTCCCGGAAACTTGGGGTAACCTTGATTTTAAGTGATTTTTGAGAAGGGTCGAACTTTTGAGGAGTATATAATTCAACAAAGACAAATCGAATTCATTGATGATTATTCCAATTTGTCTTATTTCTCTCTGAGAGCATTGGAGTTTGTGAAACAAGGGTTTCTGCAAACATCTGGATTTTGGAGAACGTTCCCTCTTCAAAATCGGACATACTGAGACTATGAGATACCAGTTGAAGCTTGTCAGTTGAGTGGCTTCATTCAGAGGTCATTACAGAGCACATTGAGAAGATTTTCATCAAGTTATTGAATCGATTCATCTCCAGTAGAGGTTCTTTGTTAGTGGCTGCAGTTATTCATCATTTGGCACGAATCCCTAGGCTATACATATTTCTTTAATGCTTGTTCAGGCCATACTTTTGCAGCAGCAAGGGCTGTACTTTTCCTACAGGAAAAAATGCCTTGCCTTTTTGTCTTCTTCTTTCACCATCTAGGACGCCTTGGTCTCTGGAGTATTTTGCATCAACTTCGAAGCTGGAGAAGTCATCATTTCATTTGGTCGTACCATTTCTTGCTTCAACAGGCGGCTGCAAGTATAAATCAGGTTCTTGAAATAAATAATGTTGTTTCCTTATTTACATGATACCATAAATGCATTGTAATAATTCAATAATGAGAATAAAACCATGCGCCATCTCTCTCAGGGTTACTAGATGCATCATTTATCGTTATTGAATTTATTAATGATTTTTATAGCATTTTATTACCAAAATCGCATCTTCCTTTATTGCTGCACAAAACCACAAAAAAATACAAAATCTACAAAACACAGAAAAACAGTTTGCTTTATTCAGTATAGTTGGGTTGAGAGACACCAAGTTTCTTACACGATTAGTGCTTAGAGGTATAGCTACTAGATCAGCCAAGGTTGTGTCTGCTAGATGCATGGAGAGCATTTTTCGACACATTGATATAGCTTGGGCAGCAGAGTATTTGATTACCACTAAGGAGGCTCCAAATTTAGGACAGCCATATCACATTTATATTCAGGAGCTATTGGGTAAGCATGATAAGGTGTTTGGAGAGATACCTCCAAGGAGTCCACCTGATAGAGGATTTGAGCATACCATTGAGTTGGAAGAGGGGGGCAAACCAATCATCACCACCCCCTATCGTCATCCTAAGAAATTCAAGGATGAGATCAAGAAAGCAATCAAGGAGTTGCTTGAGATGGGACACATTCGACCAAGCTCTAATCTATTCGCTTCTTTTGTGGTCCTAGTAAAGAAGGATGGAACCATGCGGATGTACATCGACTATCAAGCTCTCAATAAGAAAACCATTAACAACAGGTACCCGATACCCAAGATTGATGAGTTGTTGGATGAGCTTCATGGGGTAGTATACTTTTCTAAGATTGATCCTTGCTCAAGGTACCATCAAATCAGGGTTAAAGAGTAGGACATACATAAGACAACATTCTGATGTCACTATGGGAACTATGAGTTTTTGGTCATGGCATTTGGGTTGACGAACGCACTTGCCACTTTTCAGTCATGCATGAATCACATCTTCAATAAGCAGTTGCATAAGTTCCTTTTTCTATTCTTTGATGATTTACTCATATATAGCAGGACGTAGGAGGATCATTTGAGATAGCTTGATGAGGTCTTGTCTATCATGGAGGAGCAGTCACTATATGCTAAGGCCTCAAAATTTGAGTTTGGCTTTAGAGAGATCTTATACTTGGGGCATGTGATTAGCGCGCAGGGGGTACAAGTTCACCAGGAAAAGATACAGATAATACTCGATTGGCCAGCACCCAAGACACTTACTGTGCTATGAGGATTCTTTGGGTTGTGTAGCTACTACAGGCGCTTTCTAAGAGGGTTTTCTCAGTTGGGAGCACCTTTGACAAATCTCACAAAGAAGGGTACATTCAGTTGGTCCGATGAGGCACAACGAGCTTTTGATAAGCTCAAGGAAGTGATGAGCAATTGCCCAGTGTTAGCAGTTCCAAACTTCACCCAACCATTTGTTCTCGAGTGTGATGCTTCGGGTTAAGGTATAGGAGTGGTTTAATGCAGAATAGGCACCCTATTGCTTTTGAGAGCCGCAAGTTGAGAGGACTTGAGAGACTTTACCCCATCTATGATAAGGAGACGCTCGCCATAATGCATGCATTGGCGAAGTTCAGGCAGTATTTGGTTGGGGGTAAGTTTGTGGTGAGGACAGACCACAATAGTCTCAAGTATTTCTTAGAGCAAAATGATTTGAATGAGAGGCAATAGAAATGGGTCTGTAAGATACAGTCCATGATTTCAACATAGAGTATGTGAAAGGGAATAAAAATGTCATTGTCGATGCTCTTTCCAAGAAACCTACAACTTGTTCACTATCAGAGATTTCAGCTGATTGGGAGTCTCTCTTGCTAGTTGAGTACTCCAAGAATAAATTTGCATGTGACGTGATGGATGGCCAAGTACAAGATGACAAGTACAGGGTCGTGGATAATGTTATCTTCTACAAGGATAGGATCTATTTGGTGCTTGAGTCAAAATTGAAGTAGAAGATACTACAGGCCTCACATGACACTCCTTTAGCTAGCCATCAGGGCTACTTTAAGACATATAGACAGGTGAGAGAGAGGTTCTCTTGGACAAGCCTCAAGGAGGATTTTTTTAGACATGTCAAGGAGTGTGTGACTTGCCAGCAAAACAAGTCTGAGCACACATATCCGGCAGGTCTATTGCAGAATTTACCCATTCCCGAGCAGAAGTGGCAGAACATTTCTATGGATTTCATCACGGGTCTACCCAAGGTCCATGGGAGAGATTGCATCAATGTAGTGGTGGATCAATTGACGAAGTATGCTCACTTCTTTGCTATACCTACTAAGTACAGGGCACCGCAGGTGGCAGAGTTATTTTTAAGAGAGATTTTTAGGTTGCGTGGGCTACCGAGGTTCATAGTCAATGATAGAGACAGTAGGTTCCTTAGTGCCTTTTGGTAGGACCTATTTAGATTGGCAGGTACGAAGTTGACCCCGAGTACAAGCTATCACCCTCAAACTGACGGTCAGATGGAGATTGTGAATAAATGGATTGAGGGTTACCTGCACAATTACATCTCAGGATAGCAGAGAGCACGGATTAAGTGGTTGCACTTGGGAGAGTATTGCTATAACACCACCTATCATATGTCGATTGGGATGTCACCTTTCTGAGCACTATATGGATATGATGCACCATCGTTTATGGACTTGGCTTTTGGGGAGAGTAGAGCTCCTAAGGCTAAGGACTGGATTTAGGAGATTCAGGACATTTTGAGGGTTCTCAAAGAAAACCTACAAATGACTCAAAATCAGCAAAAGACATATGCAGACAAACATAGGGTCGAGAGTAGTTTTGAGGTTAGGGATTTGGTCTACCTTCTCTTGCAGCCCTACAGACAATATTCCTTGAAGAAAAGAAGGGTAGAGAAGCTCAAGCCTCAGTTTTAAGGACCCTACAGAATCATCGGGCGTGTTAGGGAGGTAGCCTATGAGCTAGAACTACTAGAGAGTAGTAAGATTCATAATGTATTTCATGTTTCGTGTCTCAAAAAGGCACTTGGGCAGCATGCTACTTCATCTTCTGAGTTACCCCCATTGGATGAGGAGGGACACTTGGTGTTGATTCCTGAGGAGATAGTTGATAGCCAAGAGAGGAGAATGAGAAATAGAGTGGTTAAAGAAGTTTTGGTCAAATGGAGAGACTTGCCAACAAAGGACGCAACTTGGGAGGGAGACCAGATTCTACAGCATCCCAAATTGCAATTGCTTGAGGGAAAGCAATCTCAAGAAGGGAGGATTGTAATGTCCCCTTCCCATTAGCCACTCAGGATGCCGCTTTGCCTTTTTAATTCCCAAAGGCAAGTGTTGAAAGCAAGGAATCCTTTATTTAATTACTTATTTATTGCCTAAGGCTGAAGTTAATATTTTTAAGGCGATAAAGGTAATTAATTAAATCATTTTAATAAAGTGATATTTGTGAAATGTTCATAAAGTTACTTGATGAAATATTTTTAAAAGTGGATTATATAAAATCACTTTATCTTTGGTGAATGGAGAAATACAAAAGGAAAAGAAGAAGTCATTCGATACTTTTTGGACTACATATTTTTCATAGGAAAGTCTGAGCGAACTTCTTGGTTTAGGATTTTAAGACCCTTACAGTTCAGTTTCAGGTGTGAGACACCACCCCTAGCTGAAAGAAATCGATTTTGGAAGGACATTGGCATATTTTGAGAAATACATTTTCAGTTCTGTAAGGAATTCGACTTTAGCAGATTGGAAGATATTTCTAGCACAATTTTTTGGAGAAACATCTTTAGAAATTCTGGAGACTTCGAGCTCATCTCTTAAGGATGACTTGGGGCAAGGGAAGTCATGTTTCTTCCAGCAAATAGGGCGCTGTAGTTCCAGAGTTCTTTAGGGCATCAATATCATAAAGAGGTGGCCGCCATTCAAAGGGTAAATTGGAAATTCGAATCCAAGAAGAGCAGGCTCGACATTATTTAAATTCGTCCCTGCTAGGAGGATAGTCGCAGCTCAGTAAGGAGTGGAGGCCCTTCTTTTGGGAGGTTGAATATGACGAATTTTGGGAGTTTCGATTGGCCTTGTACACTGCTGGGTTAGCTACAGTCATCCATCAGTCCAGATTCTATATTGTAATTGCATTCTCTAGTTTCATCGCAAATACCAGGCATTGCATATTTCCAGCATAATGTAGCGGTCGACCTTCTCATAAAGAGGTGACTAGTATGCACATCATTGTAGTTGCATTTCCATTGTAGAAAGAAGTTTGCAAACTGTAATTGAATATCATTGTAATCAGTTTTGGAGACATATTTTGCAATATCAAATACATTTGGGGTTGCTTGCCAATTGTATGACGAAATGCCATGTTGTTGTAGTTAGTCATTTGAGTCATGTTCATTTCATATACTTGCATTGAAAAATACAAAAACAAATCTGCATTTCATTCTGAATACATAGGAGCATATTTCGTTTAGTTTAGACAAGTTCGTTTGCATTTCCAAACTCAAATTCAAGGAGACAACACAATCAGAAAATTATATCAGTCAAAGGACAACATTCATGGCAAGTGTTTGACAATTCGCAAGGCACAAAAATCAGAAATTTTCAGTCAATTATTTAAGGGATTTTACAATGAGAATGGAAGGTTGACTTCAATATGCCTATTACAAATTTGATATGAAGTAATAAAAGCAAGCATTTTATGATGGCAATGGACAATGGGATCATTCTCCATGGCATCCTAGACTTAGTAATGATAAATTTCCATGTTTTTCCTAGGCATATTTCCACATAGAAATACAATAAAGAGGCTTCACCTACTAGCCTTATATAAGAGGCCACGATGGATTCAATTGGGATCCAATTCCTGATACTACTCTATAGGATATTTGTCTAGGACTCAATCATGATAATGATCCTCTACTAGTTGGGGTCAAATGGTGTTAATGCTTCTAGGTTTTTATGCTCTTTTAAGATTATTTAAGTAATTTGACAACACTCTATAGGTCCTCAGTCTGCTTGCCTCTTGATGTGGGCTTTTTGAAGACTTTTTCTTTATATACTTTTTCTTGGATTGCAAACCATGTTGCTGCTCGAGATAACAACACTTTGATGTCTTTGAACTTAGGCTTCATATCCCAAAATCTTGGTATTTTGTTCCTCTAGGATGACTTCAGAGTGTGATTTTTGTCTACATGTATCTTTTGTTGTATAGCTTCTTTCTATATTGATTTAATATGTGAAGACTATTTACAACAAAATACTAGTATTTTATTAAATGTGTGTCAATATTGACAATAGGAAGGTGATTTATTTAACATCCTTACCTTCCAAGGGCCCCTCAAATCAATTGCATGTATCTGACCAGTCAGATGCTTAACTTGTATTCCCTTCAAGAACATGAATAGGTGGCTGTGGATTGTCCTTTTTTCATTCATGTTCTATCTTTAATGTATATTGAAATGACCCCCTTATAATTTTTTCAATTTTTTACGACAACACTTCAACAATGGCACCTGTCAGCGTTAGCCAATAATCAAATCAATTGCTGAAAGTAACCCTACGCTAAGAATGTACACCACGATCCCAATGTCGGGTAAGGTGTGAGCATATGGCACCAAGGATCATTAGTCTCCAAACTGAATGAAGTACAATGCTGGAAAGTAAAGTTTATGCAACTCGATCGCGTATTTCAACGGGAGTGTTTTGATGGCATAGCTGATCAGCAATATGAAAGCAAATACAAAAAGTAAATGGACGGCTCAACCGATCAACAATGTGAATATTGAAAGTAAAGAAGGGCGGCAAACCGGCTACAGTACAAAATGCAAGACAGCAAGGCTTGTCTCTCCCACCAATGGTGGGAATGTTAATACTTAAAAAAAGTAAGCAAGGCGGCAAAGCCAACCTCTTCCTCTAAGAGTGGGAATATAATATAAATTTGCAGAATGAGAATAAGAGTTGATCAGTACTACTGAAAGAGGTTTACAATGAGAATGAATCCTATAAGTAGCCAATACTTAAACTGTCCAAGAAGTTGCAAATATTATTATTTGATCTCCAATCTTCAAAGACTCACTAGATGTGAAAAACACACTCCAAAACTCCAACTTAGACAATCTGATATCATAGACCAGCAAACTGAAAATGCAAACCAGCAAATAGAAAACTCATTAAAATATTCATAACTCACTCAAATCTACTCCAAATGACATGAAACGAAATGCATATGACCCCTAGAGAGACGGCGACCAAGCTAGGATTGAAAAACAACTACAAACTATATTTATTTATTTTTCTAAAGCTTTTGAAAACTTCCTAGGCAAAAGTGTGACCTGGAGAGAAATCGACCTGCAAGATAAAATAAATGGCTCAACAAAAAAATCCCAAAACTTGCACAAAGGGGCACCTTGAGCCAAGGAAATGAATGGACCAATACCCAGAAGCCAACAAAATTCGCCTAAAGAGCTACGAATGAAAACCTACTTTAGCCAAACCAAAATCAGCAACATGAAAAACAAACAAACACACCAAAGACATTAAATAACATCATAAGACTTCATTACAATAAGCTCAATTTGTCCTTCTGAGTAAAGAACAATCTTCTCACTTAGCTAGTTGCTATCTTTCAAGCAAGAAACCAAGTCCAAACTAGGAGGTATGCATTCCTCGAAGCAAACCACTCACCATTTCGGCAACATAATAGTATAATTTCTTCATGGATGATGAATGAATGAACAAGGGCCTCCTTATATAGACTTGAGGTGACTTTTCCAGCTCCTTCTAGAAAGTGTGCCCAAATTATTTGAATTTCAAATTCACCTTTTTTCCACTTGCATTTGCATTTTATCTAATCTTCATTTATCTCCTTACTTGGGCGTCCAAACATGAGGAGATATAACTTTTATTTAATTTGCAAATAAAACATAAGCTTTGGCATCCCACTTTATCAAGTGCTAAATACATTATAAAATGTATTTATCTCCTCCAACCTAGGCATCCAAATTGTAATGTCCCCATTTTTATCACTACATCTTCCACTGACTGTTAGCCTATTCCTGGAAGCTCGTAGGCTAGTCAGAGGTAGAATAAGAGTTTCCAGCTACTTGGAGGTTTCTTTTGAGGATTCAAGGGTTCGCATGTTGGAGTTTTGCAGATTGGTTGCGGGATTCTTTCTGGGTTTTCAGAGAGCTTTGCAATGGCATGACATGCAACTGAATGAGAGAACTTTACCGGACTTGCTATTTTTAGTAAGTTACGACGATTGCATGTTGGATCTTTACAAATCGGATTTTGGATTCCTTCTGGGTTTTCAGAGAGCTTCGCGACGGTGTGACATGCAACTGAGTCAAAGAACTTTTCCGGACTTACTATTTTTAGTAAGTACGATGGCTGCTCGGATTGTGGTTAAAATGAGTTTGGAACAACTTACTATTTTTAGCAATATGCTATTTTTAGTAAGTCCTATTTTTAGCAGTGCTATTTTTAGCAGTGTTATTTTTAGCAAGGTTTTTGCAGTTCACTTCAGTGGTTATATCTGGCAGGCCAATTTGAGCAGTTTGGTCTCCAACACCCTTAGTGCTATTTTTGGCAGTGTTTCAACAACTTGGTATTATGGCTATTTTGGGTAGGGCAGTATAGTCAGTTGGTCTCCAGCATTTGAGGTGATTATTTCAGCGAGTTTGATATTTGATGAGAATGTTATTTTAAGTGAAATATTTAAAAGCCATGTTTGGACGCCTTGGAGAAATAAGTGGTCAATTATATTTATATTTCACAATAATAAACTGTTTCACTTTATTATTATTTTGGACGCCATAATATACTTTATTGACATTTTAATAAAGTATAATACTTCTTGGAGGAGGAGGACTTGGAGAAATGAAATGCAAATGACACAAATGGACATTGTGAGTTTGAGTTTGGTTTTGGCGTCCATTTGGAGGCAGATTGAATTTGAATTTGGAGCAGGGAATGTTATAAATAAGAGTATTGGGCTCTTAGTTCATTATCTTTTGTCTATCACACTGTTATGTTGTTGAATTGTTTTCAGACAAGGCTTGGAGGAAAGCTTACCTCTTAGCATTTGGCTCATCTTCTTGCTTGAAAGATAGCAACTAGTTGGGAGATAGTTTGTAGTTGAGTTATTTGGCATTGTAGTAAGCTTCTTTTATCTGTAGTTTCAGTTCTTTGCATTTTAGTCGAATTTTTCATAGTTGCAGGTCTGTGTAGCTGATTGTGAGTTTTATTCATATATTCAAAAATATAAACATTATCATTCTGGGTATTGCATCATTGTGTGTTTTTGCTAGGGGCGACACTTTGTGATTATTTGCAGATTTTTTAAGAAGCAAGTCGCCCTTCTTGAGGGTCGCATTAGCTGGGGCTGCATTGGGAATTGTGCAAGAAAAAAAAGGGTTGTGAGTTGGGGTTTCTTCATTGGGATAGGGGCGCCACCCTTCTAAGAGTCAACAATTCTTCTCTCATATTTGGCTCATTGTAATCCCCACGATTGTGGAAGAGACTGGCCTCAATTCAGTCTATAGCTTCAAGTTTCTCTTCTTGCATCACCTGCTGAACAAGTGGAAGAGGTCAGCTTGCCGCCTATTATTTTACTGTATTGCATTATTTATCATATTGTTGATCGGCTGAGCCGTCAACTTGCTCCCACTAAATAAGTGGTCAAGTTGCATCTTTGAATTCAGTAATGTACTTTATATTTCAGTCCTCCCGCTGAATAAGTGGTAGAATGATTGCAACTTCTTTGTAGTTCTTTCCAGCAATTTCAATTATGCTAATGATCCCCTTTTGAGTATGCTCTCAACCATGCCCGCATTGGGATCTGGGTTGATCAGAGGAAAGGGTTCCCTTTCAGTTGGATTGAGATTTCATTAACATTAACGGGTGAACTTGGTTATGAAAAAAGAAAAAAAATTGGCCCGGTATATTTCCATGGTATCAAAGTCAAGATCCTGCCATCCTGTGAAAAATATTCAATGATTCAATTGTCAGCTGAGTGACAGAGATATCAGATACTACATACAAAAAGAGATGACTACAGAGAAGTCTATATCAGAGTTGATATAGGAACTGTCCACGCTTATGAGAGATCCTGACATTAAAGGGGCATACTCATGGATTGCTGTAAAATCTAAATGTTTGGATGGGAAGGCTGCCTTGACGTGTGAAGGATGTGTGGTAGAGCCTGAAAACAATCCCTTAGACTCGCATGTGATTGGTAGTAATGAAGATCTTTTAAGCGATAAGAACAAAACAGTAGTCTTGAATCCTAATTTGGATTCATCCAATGAAAGTCTTGAGACTAATGACTTCACAGAAGATGATGGAAGTACTGTTGTGTGGGATGAGCTCGTTGAAGAAGAGCACGATGAAGAAAATACTAGTGGTGTCTTTGAACCAACTTATGATCATTACCATAGTGATGTTGTTGGTGGTGACTCCAATGATTTCATGCAAGATCATGTTGAAGATTTGGTGATGAAGGATTTTCCTCTTGTTGCTATCACAACTTCTCAAGAGCTTTCACAAGATAAATTTATGTCAAGTAGCCATGAAGACCTCCTTGGTGTGCATTGGGCTGCTAATGATGAAATCAGTAACACACCTACTCATGATTGGTCCATTGAAGAAAACAATGATAAAACATTCAAAGCAGCCAGCTTTGATGATTCTTTATAGTATTATACAATGATAGTGACATGGGTGGCATTGGGTTTGGTTATCAAACTATGCCCGTAGAGAGAGTTGTTTTTGAAGATATCAATTTAAGTCAGTTGGGAGGTGACTTGTTCAAAGAGTCAACTCTCCAAGAAGGGTACGAAGAGCACTTTCCTGTTGATCAAAACAATCAATCCCCTAGCATTTGGGATCCAGGTGTGAAGGCATTTAGTGATGACAAAGAAACGGTGTGGGATGAGTTCCCCTTTGATCTTAATGAAGCTAAGAATTTTGATTGCTTTGCAAGCTATGAGGGGGCTGCCATAACCTTTGATCATCGAGACAGTGAAGTGGGAGTGGAGCTTGAAGACCATATGGCTTTGGGTGATGAAGAGTTTGAAGGTGTTCTTAAACACAAATCTGATTTACCTATTCTTGAAGTTGGTTGTAAGCAAAGGCTTGAAGAATTAGAAGAACCTGATCCTCTTTATGACATTGAGCAATTTCAGTTAGTGGGAGGTGAAGAAAAGGAGTCTTGGAGCAGTGATGGGGGCAACAAAGACGAGAAACAAGGTTCTGATTTTCAGTTGCATCCTATCAGCAGTTCACCAACCTTGCATGTTCATGAGTGTTAAGATCAATGCAAGGAAAATTTTGAAAAAGAAGTGCAAGCTCTATCCCTATTTGATCACACACACAATTTGGTTGAAGATTATATCTGGAAGGTTCAGCTTGAAGAAAGACGAAGAGGAGTTAAAGATGAAGTTGCTCTTCCCAATTTGCAACTTATCAGAGATTCCATGGAGACATTGAAATCAACATACATACACTTGATTGAAGGTTGAGATTATGCCTTCAAAATTGCAAACAAAACCATCTGTGCTTTCTAGGTAAGTGAGAGAAAGGTTGATGAGCTCACTATGGAACTCGAATCCACAAGAGGCATGTTGAAAGAAACTCAATTGGCTCTAACAGAGGTTGAAGACCAGTTTGTTGACTTCAAACTTTTCAAGGAGCAAGAGGTTGCACGACGAGCTGAAGAGATCGAGCAAGTGATTGGAGAGCTTGATAGTCTTCAAGAGGAGTTTGATCTTGAAAGCATCTCAAGAAAATCAGAAGCTGTATGTGCAGATTTGGAGCAGCAAGATGAAAGGAATGACTTCCAAGTTTTTGACAACCCTCTCTTTGAAGAGGATGCAAAGGAAACTTATGATAACCCTCTCTTTGTCATTGAAGATAAAACATGTGAAGGTCTCAAACTAGTTACTCATGAAGAATGGGAGAAAGAAGGACGAAAGCATGTTGATTGCATATTTGATAGCCCATCCCTTGGTTTGAGAGATGCTTCGGCTCATTCAAGTCTATCTTGGGAGTTGGGTTTGAATACGTCTATTGTTCCATACTCCATTGTTGTTGAAGCCTTCATGGATAGGCTTCAAAGGTTCACTAGAGGAGAGACCGACTTCATGAGGATGCACTTGGTTTCGACTAGCACTTGGGGTTGTGTTGAGTTTTCTTTTCAGTGTATTGACAGTCATTTTCAGTTGGGTATCCATGCTTGGGATCCTCGACAAGGGTTGATGGGGTTAAAAACTTGTGGAAAGATGAATTCATGGAGACGTATGAATCAAATTATCAACTTCCTTGGTGTTGTTACTTTCATTACCAGCCACTTCATGGTTCTGTTTGCTCATCAACAAATGGATTGGAGAGAAGCCCCAAGTAGATGCAGAAATTGGGATGATGATTTTCAGTATAGCAGCATTAGCTCATCTTCTAGGATGCTGATTATCTCTAAATCAGATCATAATTCAATCATTTCAGTCATGGTGGACAATTGGGATACTTATCTTTTGACTTCACAATCTCCTATGAGGACTGATTTTTGGCCTCAAATGCAAGAGGTGATGATTCAAAGTAATCCGAATTTGTCTTTCGGAGGTGTTCAGATTGTTCCCAGTGACTACTCCTATGCTATCCCTTGTACTTATACTTGGGGCAGCGAACATTCGATTGCCTTGGTTCATCATTCTAAAGTTCTTGTAGTTAGAATTGTGAGAAATTTCTACAGTCTTCAAGGTTGTATCATGATAATTCAGTTGAGGCATCGTAGATTCATGTGGAGTCATGAGTTTGACTTTGATGAGCTCTTGCAAAGGATTGTTTTCCTCTTTGCAAGAGAATTCGAAGAGGTCACATTTGCAGTTGTGGCTTTGTTAGTTACCTTACTGAGAGATGCTGAGGATTACAGTTTCGAGTGGAGCAAACTATCTTTCCCGTTGCCTAGGACTGTGATAGAAATTGGTATGGTTGATATTGATGACTTAGAGTCTTTGGGGCATGAGATGCTGCAAGGTGTTGACTTCAGTCTTTACAGGCTGTTCATGGGTAGTAACATTTGGGAGTCACAAGGGAGGTTGGCATGATGTTTTCACTGATGTGATTAGAGTGGTGCAAAATCAGCATGGTGGTTCCTTCTTGAGACAAACATGGGACCCAGGGAGCGTATTCGAGTTAGTATGGATAAGCTTCAATTTTTTTGGGGTTGTGGTGGTATTGCTTGAGGACAAGAAATTTTGGGAAGGGCGAACTATAATGTCCCCATTTTTATCACTACATCTTCCAGTGACTGTTATCCTATTCCTGGATGCTCGTAAGCTAGTCAGAGGCAAAATTAAAGTTTCCAACTACGTGGAGGTTTCTTTTGAGGATTCAAGGGTTCGCATGTTGGAGTTTTACAGATTGCTTGCGGGATTCTTTCTGGGTTTTCAGAAAGCTTCGCAGTGGCAAGACATGCAACTGAATCAGAGAACTTTTCCAGACTTACTTTTCTTAGTAAGTTACAACGGTTGCATGTTGGATCTTTACAGATCGGATTCTAGATTCCTTCTGGGTTTTCAGAGAGCTTCGCGACGGTGTGACATGCAACTGAGTCAGAGAACTTTTTCGGACTTACTACTTTTAGTAAGTATGACGGCTGCTCGGATTGTCGTTAAAATGAGTTTGGAACAACTTACTATTTTTAGCAGTACACAATTTTTAGTAAGTTCTATTTTTAGTAGTGCTATTTTTAGTAGGGTTTCTACAGTTCACCTCACTAGTTATATCTGGCAGGTCAATTTGAGCAGTTTGGTCTCCAACACCCTTGGTGTTATTTTTGGCAATGTTTCAACAACTTGGTATTATGGCTATTTTGGGCAGGGCAGTATAGTCAGTTGGTCTCCAGCATTTGAGGTGATTATTTCAGCGAATTTGATATTTGATGAAAATGTTATTTTAAGTGAAATATTTAAAAGGCATGTTTGAATACCTTGGAGAAATAAGTTGAAATATACCGGGCAATTTTTTCTTTTTTCACAACTAATTCACCCGTTACGTTAATGAAAACTCAATCCAACTGAAGGGAACCCTTTCCTCTGATCAACCCAAATCCCAATGCGGGCAAGGTTGAGAGCATACTCAAAAAGGGATCGTTAGCATAACTGAAACTGATGGAAGAGTAACAAGAACAAGATACAATCAACTCCACCACTTATTCAGTGGGAGAACTGGAGATAGAAATTACATTGCTGAAAGTAACAATCAACTCGACCACTTATTCAGTGGGACTGAAAGATAGAAATTACATTGCTGAAAATAACAATCAACTCAACCACTTATTCAGCGGGAGGACTGGAAAGAGAAGTACAATGCTTAAAGTAAATATGCGACTCGACCACTTATTCAGCGGGAGTGTGTTGACGGCTCAGCCGATCAACAATATGCAAATGCAATACAATATAAACTGAGCATGACCAGTCTCTTCCACAGAAGTGGGGATACAAAATATAAAGTGCAGAAAGTAAAGAGCTGATCAGTACGACTGATTCAGCATTACAATGCGATGAACAATCTACAAATACAATGAGATATAGATAACCAATGAACTCCATAGTGTTAGGAAATGAACTCCAAACAAGTACAAGTTATCCAGCATATGAAATATAGTAAAAAGGGACTGAAATATCAGGTCTGATATAAAATTGCAGCAATCAAAAATTCATACCAGCAAGCCCTAGAATCACCAAAATGCTCATAACTTCGTCAAAACACCTCCAATTGATGTGAAATCAAGTGCAAAGGAAGCATAAGAGAAAGGCGACCAAGTAAAAACCAAGAAACAGTAGCAAACAACCTCTAATATTTTATGCACGCTTCCCAATGTAATGGCAGGCAAAGTACAACCTCCAAGAAAGGGCGACCAACAAGATAAAATCCAAATCACCTCTAAAAAATCTGAAAACTTGCAAGACGGGGCACCCCAGGTAGACTTGAACAATAAGCCAATACCCAGAACTAACAAAAAATTGTGCAAGGAGCTATGATCGAAAATGTGCTTCAGCCAAGCACCAGACCAGCATCACCAAAACTGATAAAATTGCAAGAAACTCAACTACAATGTGCTCAATCTGTTCTCAAGGATTGAGAATAGCCAAATCTCAACTAGTTGCTATTTTTCAAGCAAGAAGTCAAGCCAAAGCTAGGAGGTATGCATTCCTCGAAGCAACTTACTAACCATTCCGACAACATAACATTACTGTAGATATAAGATGATGAACTAAGAGCCCAATGCTCTTATTTATAACATTTCTTGCTCCAAATTCAAATTCAATCTCCCTCCAAATGGACGCCAAAACCAAACTCAAATTCACAATGCCCATTTATGTCATTTGCATTTCATTTCTCCAAGTCGTCCTCCTCCAAGAATTATACTTTATTATTATTTTGGATGCCATAATATACTTTATTGACATTTTAATAAAGTATAATACTTCTTGGAGGACGACTTGGAGAAATGAAATGCAAATGACACAAGTGGGCATTGTGAGTTTGAGTTTGGTTTCGGCGTCCATTTGGACGGAGATTGAATTTGAATTTGGAGCAGGAAATGTTATAAATAAGAGCATTGGGCTCTTAGTTCATTATCTTGAGTTTATTGCAAAGTTATGTTGTTGGAATGGTGACTGAGTGCTTCAGGGAAGGCATACCCCCTAGCTAGGCTTGACTTCTTGCTTGGAAGATAGCAACTATTTAAAATAGGTTTGTCTATGTTCTTTGAATTGAGTTTGAGCATAGTGTAGTTGATGTGTTTTGCATTTTACCAGTTTTTCAGTGTTGTTGAATCTCTTCAGCTGATTGTAGTTTTCATTCATATCTTGCAAAATAAAAATAGTGTGGTTCTGGGTCCTTTGCCTAATGGTTTCCTTGCTAGGGGCGACCCTACTTGCTAAGTTACAGAATTTAATATCAAGTGTGGATTTTTAAAGGCAAAATCGCCCTTCTCATAGGGTCGTACTTTCCTGTGAATGCATTGTTTTCCATGCAAATTAAATAGACTGTTTGGGTGGGTTTTGATGTCTTGTCTTGGTCGCCCTTCATACTAGATCATTATGCATCTTAGTTCATGTTATTTGGTTGGGTTTTGAGCAAGCTATGAGCAATTTGGTGAGGTTGTAGGTTGCAGATCTGCGCAATTTCAGTAACTATTACAATCACATCAAATTATGAGAAGTCATCCTTTGAGTGGGCTTAAGTCTAGGGAGTCTAGTGTGATTTTGGAGGGAGTTTATTTACACTATTGCAGCTTTGTATGATTTCTAATCATGTCTCCTTGGTAGGCTCTCCTTCGCATTGTAAGCTGAACAGTAGTACTGTCAGCAATTCTTCTCTCATATTTGGCTCATTGTAATCCTCACGATTGTGGAAGAGACTGGCCTCAATTCAGTCTATAGCTTCAGGTTTCCCTTCTTGCATCACCTAATGAAAAAGTGGAAGAGGTCGGCTTGCCGCCTATTACTTTACTGTATTGCATTATTTATCATATTGTTGATTGGCTGAGCCGTCAACTTGCTCCTGCTGAATAAATGGTCGAGTTGCATCTTTGAATTCATTAATGTACTTTCTATTCCAGTCCTCCCGCTGAATAAGTGGTAGAGTGATTGCAACTTCTTTCTAGTACTTTCCAGCAGTTTCAATTATGCTAATGATCCCCTTTCGAGTATGCTCTCAACCTTGCCCGCATTGGGATCTGGGTTGATCAGAGGAAAGGGCTCCCTTTCAGTTGGATTGAGATTTCATTAACATTAACGGGTGAACTTGGTTGTGAAAAAAGAAAGAAAATTGGCCCGGTATATTTCACAAATGAAATATATTAAAATATGACTTGATTACCTCTTCAAATAATTCGTCCGCCACGCCTTAGCCAAAATCTCGTCAAAATATTAAAATATAAATAATCATCAAGTATTAAGTGAAATACCATATAAAATTAAAATCACTTATCTCTCCACTAAGGCGTTCACCCAGCCTTGTAAATATTTCACTTAATTTAAATATTTTACCTCATCAAGAGAAACGTCCAACACAAGTTCAGACCTGCCAAAAATAGCCCAAGAATGTTGGACGACCAACTGCTCAGACTGACTTGCCAGAAATAGCCACTGCACTGAACTGCTGAAGTTCAGCTAAAAATAGTGTTGCCAAAAATAGTACTTACTAAAAATAGCATACTGCTAAAAATAGTAAATTGTTCCATACTCATTTTGAGCACAAACCGGGCAGTCGTCGTAACTTACTAAAAAAAGTAAGCCCAAAAAAATTATTTGATTCAGTTGCATGTCACACCATCACGAAGCTCTCTGAAAACCCAGAAGGAATTCATAATCAAAATTCTAAAACTCCAACATGCAAGCCTCCAAAACTGTCGAGGAAAATGCAAGTCAATATCTCTTCATGCATGTTACCACATCCCGAAGCTCTCCAAAAACCCAGAAAGCTCCACCAAACATGCGACAAAAGCTCTCGCATGCAGGCCCTCAAAACCTCATTTTAAAGTGGGAACCCTAATTTCAGCTCCAGACTAGCCTACGGCTTCCGAAAATAGGTTGTCAGACACAGAAGAGCATATGGCTAAAAAGTAAAATGGGGAAATTAGTATTACATACATTGTGTGTCATGAATATCATAATGCATGTACTCTAGACTATATAATATATGTGATGCTTTTAATTTGGAAAAGAATTTACTTTCATCTCTGTATCAACACTATTAAACAAAATTCAATATCAAACAATATCCATTTCTTAATGTATCTTGTTGAATCAAATAGAAGTATGATATAAATCTCCTTTAAAATGAAAATAAATTATACAATTATTTTTTCTTAGATGTTTTATTATTTTCAATTTTATTGATTGATTTTTATTTTCAAATGCAGTCATTTTCTCTCTCTAAGTTTCCACCTAAATAGAAAAATTTTAAGATATTTTCTTTGCCATATGGCATTTTAATTTTGTATCAAGCAGCTTTTAACCTTGTAAGAAGCCAAACGATTACTGTTCATCTGCCTCACCCTTGTTTTCAAATTCAAATTGTAGCTTTTTTGTTATGACCATCAAACCAAAAGTATTGTTAATCATGACATTAAGGTTGTGTTACATTCTTTTTTAATGTTTATTTTTACATTAATCTAATAATTTTAGAAATTGCTAAGATTACTGAATATTCACATGTAGGTAGCTTCGCTGTAACTACTGGAATGTCAAAACCATAATAAAATCCCTGACCTTAAAACACTACTTAGAGTAATTTTACATATTGTAATAACTCATTGCAAATTCTATAGAAAATGAGTAGTTTGTATGTCAAAGATTTAGAAAACAAATCTATGATAGGCATTGAGAATTCATGAGACTAACCTCCCCGTGTCACCATATCCTAAAGATTTTATGGGTTTGAAGTGTTTCAAACCTATTTGCTCACCCGCTTCCAAAATCTGGAACAAAAAGTACGTAGTTGTTAATAAAAGTAAATTTTAGGATATTAGTCTTCACCTATTAGTATGTTGTACTTTCTTGGTCCATTAATCAGGGTTAGTTTGAATATTCCCACAACTTTATACAGATCTTAATTTTATAAATCAGCCATAATGTTTGGCATTCCTACTTCTACCAAATTCAAGTGTTTTCTTTGTTGAAGTTATTTCTTTCCAAATTTATTTTATTAAAAAGATTCATGGTAAATATGGAAAGTAATGTAAATTTCTTGTAATAATTCTTTTTGTATTTATGAACTTAATTGTACAAGCCATAGAAGCATAAAGTGATAAAAAATCAGGAGTAATTGTGAATCTGGTTGCAGGTCAAATTTTTATAGGCAAAAGTTGCAGACTGTGGAGAAAGTGACAGGAAGTTTTTTTGACAATTTTCAACTGACTATCATTCAGATTGAAAAATAAAAAGTTTTGCAGATATTTTAGTGAGCTTGACCAATATTGAACTTTTTTCACAATTTTTCTGATTTTCTGGAAAACCTCAACCCTATCCTTTTTTTTTTTTCGCAATTTTTGCCATCTTCCTGATTTTTTTTGTTTTAATCTTAAACCAGTTCTTTTCTTTCTCAAATCTCTATTTTTGAAAAAATCTTTTATTTTTGTTTGCTGAATTATTTCTAAGAACTATTTTTTCTATTGTGGTATGAGCAATTGCAGCTTCTCTACTATTGTTGTATATCCTGATAAGTTGAAAAAATATGTACTATTTCTTGAGATGCTATGAGTTCTTGCAATTTCATGGAAAAAAATTGATTTGGGAATGCAAATGGTAGTTGTTTAGGTATCCATGTCCTTGTTTTCTATTAATCATTGGCACCAAAATATCATATGAGGCATTATCCATCATCAACATTCTTATTTTCAAAAGAGAATGAGGAGGAAGGATCATGAACCTTCTATCTCTTTGGCCTTTCAACTTAATTTAATCTAGCATCACTAATGTTCCAATGTATCTACTTTTATTGTAAGGCCTATTGGAATATGTGTCTTATCTTGCTGCTTGATTCTAATTTTGATATTGGTATCATAACTTAAAAATGATGTTTTGAATTGACACCAAAATATTCAACGGTTTTTAAGATACATTTACTATGATTTCATATTTGAAGCTATAGTTGCATTTTAGTTTCACTATTTTCACTATATATGTAATGTCCCCTTCTTAATGATCGCTCCAGATGGACTTATTAGCCTATTTAAATCCTATAAGCTCTAGTCGGAATAAGGGAATTGGTTTATTTAATTATCTAATGTTACCTGGTGGGAAAAGGTACAATTATAAGGTAATGTTAAAGAATTAATTAAAATGTGTTATAAAGTGACTTTGGGAAATATTTAAAAAAGTAATTTTATAAAGTCTATTTATTATAATGAGCAACAAAAAGGCAAGCGATATAAAAGGTGGAATTGGAGCTCATTTGTACTATGCTTGCTTATTTTCTCTAAATCACATTTTGAGGAGCTTCTCAAATTTCTTGGCTTTGCGGAATGGAAACCCTAGGGCAATTGGTTTCGGTGGTGAAATCATTCCACCCTAGCTGGTTTGA
Source organism: Sequoiadendron giganteum (assembly GCA_007115665.2). Taxonomy (NCBI): domain Eukaryota; kingdom Viridiplantae; phylum Streptophyta; class Pinopsida; order Cupressales; family Cupressaceae; genus Sequoiadendron; species Sequoiadendron giganteum. Next base: position 400,246,995 of record CM021106.1, read on the forward strand.
AGGAAAGATCATTCAGGTCTTTCAATTGTGCGATACAACTCAAGTTTGTGGGTCTCCTTCAAAGACAAACTTGAAGATAATGATAATAACCTTTGCATTTAGAGTTTGTGGTATTTACAACTAGTCGCTCTATTTGGGAGTGAATATGGGTGTTGGTTTTCATTCATAGATTTAGGCGTGAGTCTTGGAAGGAGTTTACGGTGTTGGTCGTGGGATTCATAGACAATCATATTTTTGAGTTTGCATTGCATACTGTAGAGTTTGGCGTGAGACTAAAGGTTATGCATTTATCTGACCTGGACGAGAGGATTGGTATCAGACATTGGTGCATTTGTTTAGCTGGGCGTTAGGTATTTCAAAGTTTGTGACTACTATTCTACTTAGTAGTTGCCTCCATTCTGCATTATAGAGTTACCATATCGATTGGCGTGAGTCTTTGGAAGCTACTTGCTAGGAAAAGGACTAAACACAATAGTTCTAGGAGGTCGCTATTATCACAAAATTCATTTGCAAAAGTCGTGGGCCATGTAAATAATGATTCCTTCCTTTTCTATTAGCAGTATTCCCTATTTCAGACACCTATTGTTGTTCCATTCCGAGGGTTAGTTTGGCATGAGGAGTGTAGCTAAAGGTGTGTGTTTCATTGTTGTTGTTGGGTGTGATAGGTTTGACAAATTGTCAGGTGCGGTATTGTGCTAAGGTCGACCTACATCAAGTTTCCCTAAATGGTATTTATATGTTGACTGTTCTATGTATTTCTGAGCATAAATACTGCTGCCCTTATTGTATGTCAAACATATGTACTAGGGTTTTCCCTAACTACTGCAAATGTATCGAATGACTACAATCTAGAACCTGTTATGTGATGAAAACTATGTATTGGAGTTGTTATCATGAACACAAACTTCCATATTATTGAAAATGTTTAGTTCAACTGTTATGCCATTTATTTGACAAAATACAATGTGTCAAATTGAGATATCGTAAAAACATCGTTCAAAACTAAGGAGGTTTTTAAAGTGCTATCAGAGCTGGAATTCCTGCCAGCCTGTAAGGTCTCTTTCACATTTTGGTTTCAGAAATTACAGTGGCATCAAAGTTGGAATTCCTACTAGCCTATGAGGTTGCTTTCATATTTTGGTTTCAAAAATTATAGGGCAATATTTGGTTATTTCGGTTGCATGATCCTTTGTGAATCTAGAAGAATGGCAATATATAACCTAAAAGAGTAGAAGACATAGAACAACCGATAACTTATTTGATTTAGAGTCAGAGGAAGAAGAAAGTATGGGTGATAGGCGTGAACAACCTAAGGGTAGCACTATGCAGATATTAAATGACCTTGCAACAACCACTAGTAACAACGATACCAAAGAGACTAATGGTAACAATGGTGATAATCGCAACAACGGGAACAATGGTGAGGGAAGTAACACTCACATTCCTACATAAATTCGCACTAGGGAAGCTAGTAGAGTGACTCCTAGACCACTTTTACCTCAATTTTTGGGAGGATAATAGGCTGGAAATCAGGGACAGCAAGGACAAGGTGAAGGGTTCACTAATTACTTGAGGGAATATCAATATCTTGGGGATGAGTTTCATGCAGCTATGACTTTATAGGATTTTTATACCATTTAGTACAAGAACAAACCAAGGGATCATAACAGGGGCCCTCACAATCAGGATCTTCAATCTTCAATGTAAGGTTGGGAAGTTGTCCATTCCTTCATTTGATGGCTCATACAAATGCACTGCTAGAGCATGGGTTCAAAAGTTGGATACATATTTCCAAATCAACACTATGTTAGAGACAAAGGCTATCAAATATGCTACTCTACATTTGGAGGGAAAGGCCCACGAGTGGTGGTACCATGGGTTGGTCACTTTGGGGCATGCCATCATTACCTCATACTTGGACTTCACACAAAAGTTGATGGATAGATTTGACAAGAAATACCAAGAGTTGCATTTCAGAGAGTTTGCACAACTAAAGCAGGTTGGGATAGTGGATGCCTACATATCAAAGTTCTAGAAGCTCTCGGTTATGGTGACGGATGTGTCGGAGCATAGGCTAATCATTCTATTCATTGAGGGATTATCTGAGCCACTGCGTGGTTGGATTAAGGCCTTCAAATCAAAGTCATTACAGGATGTCATCATTAGGGCACGTGACATGGAGAATTTTGTCTCGAAGAGAAAATTCTCACCTAAACCCTTCATTCCTCAAAAGAACAAAGATAAGAAACCTTTTCAGAAGGACTGGCCCAGGAAAGATAGGTTGGATGACGAGGCTCATAAAGAGTTGAGGAAGAAGTTATGTTTCAGCAGTAAGGAGCCTTGGGAGCCTAGAAATAGATGTATGGGCAAAGGTAAGGTACATTATATTGAGGTTCTTTTCGATAGTGAGGGTGAATAGGAGGCAGAACAAGGTCAGGGCAGCAAACATAGCAGTTCAGATGATGAGAAGCCACATGAGGAGATTAAGAGTGGAGCTAATGCTACTTTATCAAGTACCCCTAGATTTAATTCTTTTAGAGTAAGGGGAGTATTACAAGGGCAATGAGTCATGGTTTTGATCGACAGTGGGGCTACCCACAATTTCATAGACTCAACATTGGTGGCTAAGAGAGGTATACCTGCAATGAACTTCAAGGGATTTAATGTGATGGTAGAAAATGGGTTCAACATGACTTGCACATAGAAGGTTCCTCAATTGGGTGTGACATTAGGCAACTACACTATGACAGATGATTTTTATGTAGTTGACTTGGGTGATACTAATGCCATCTTGGGGATACAATGGCTTCATTCGCTAGGGAAGTACTCTCAGAACTTCCAAACAATGGAGCTAAAATTCAAGGAGCAGATGGTAAGAAGGTGGTGCTAAGGGGAATGGTCGTTCGTTCTCCAAAGATAGTTTTAGCTAAGTGGATGGAGAGTATTTTCAGACATGGGTATGTCACTTGGGCAATAGAGTGTTTAATTACATCCAAGGAGTCTTCAGATAGTAGCCAACCTTATCATGTGGACATTCAGTCATTGTTGGGCAAACATGAAAGAGTTTTTGGAGAGATATGTCTAGGGAGACCTCCTAATAGAGGTTTCGAGCATACTATTGAGCTAGAGGAGGGAACTAAACCGGTGACAACCACTCCTTATAGGCATTCGAAGAAATTCAAGGATGAGATAGAGAAGGATATTAAGGAGTTGTTAGATATGGGCCACATTAGATATAGCTCTAGTCCATTCGCTTCTTTAGTGCTCTTGGTGAAGAAGGATGGAATGATCTATATGTCTATAGATTACCAAGCTTTGAATAAGAAGAGGATTAAGAATAGGTACACTATCCACAAGATCGATGAGTTGCTAGATGAATTACATGGGTGAGTCTACTTTTCGAAGATTGATCTTCAATCAAAGTATCACCAAATTAGAGTCTGAGAGTAGGATATGCCCAAGACAACATTTAGTTGCCATTATGGGCACTATGAGTTCTTGGTCATGTCATTTGGGTTGACCAACGCACTTGCCACCTTCCAGTCATGTATGAACATCTTCAACAAGCAGCTGTGTAAGTTCTTGCTAGTGTTCTTTGATGATCTCCTAATCTACAACAAAACATGGGATGACCGCTTGAGGTAGTTAGATGAGCTTTTGGGCATCATAGGAGAGCAATCTTTTTATGCTAAGGCATCTACATGCGAATTTGGCATGACAAAGATCTTGTATTTGGGCCATGTGATCAGTGTGAAGGATGTGCAAGTTCATCAAGAGAAGATTCAGGTGATATTTTCTAGGCCACCGCCTAAGACCCTTATAAAGATACATGGATTATTTGGGTTGTGTAGCTACTACAAGCGCTTTGTTAAGGAATTTTCACAATTGGGTGCACCCTTGACAGATCTCACAAAGAAGGGAGCATTAAGATGGACAAAGGAGGCCCAAAGGGCATTTGATAGACTCAAGGAGGTGATGAGCACATGTCCAATGTTGGAAATTCCTGATTTTACTCAGCCTTTTGTGCTTGAGTGTGATGTTTTGGGTGAGGGCATAGGAGCAGTGTTGATGTAGAATAGACATCTAATAGCCTTGGAGAGTTGGAATTTCAGGGAGCCAAAGAGGTTGTATTCCATCTATGACAAGGAGATGCTCACCATTATGCATGCATTGGCAAAGTTCTGGCAGTATCTAGTAGGTGGGAGATTTGTGGTGAGGACTGACCACAACCACTTAAGGTATTTTCTGGAATAGGACTTAAATGAGAGGCAACAAAAGTGGGTTAGAAAAATACAGGCCTATGACTTCAATATTTAGTATGTTAAGCGCAAGAAAAATATAGTTGCAAATACCCTTTCCAAAAAACCAACAACATGTTCCCTTACAGAGATTTCAGTTGATTGGAAGTCTCACCTCTTGGTGGAGTATTCCAAGAACAAGTTTGCATGTGAGTTGATGGATGGTCAGATTCAGGATTATCAATGCAGGGTGGTCGATGAAATTATCTACTAAAAAGACATGATATAATTAATTCTTGAATCCCAGCTCAAGGAGAAGATTATGAGAGCTACCCATGATACACCATTGGCAGGGCATCCCGAGTATTTTAAAACCTACAGGCTAATCAAAGAGAGGTTCCCTTGGAAGGGCCTCAGGGATGATGTGTTGTGTTATGTGAGAGCATGTGTGACTTTTCAACAGAACAAGTCAGAGCGTACCCATCTAGCAAGGTTACTGCAGCCATTGCCTATTCTTGAGCAGAAGTGGGAGAGCGTGTCTATGGATTTCATCACAAGTCTACCTAAGGTTCATGGCAGGGATTGCATATATGTTGTGGTAGATGAGTTGACTAAATTCGCTCACTTCTTCATGATCTCTTCAAAAAACAAGGCACTGCAGGTGGCAGAGTTATTTTTTAGGGAGGGTTTTGGACTCCATGGGTTGCCTAGGTAAATTTTTAGTGATAGGCACAACAGGTTTCTTAGTGAATTTTGGCATGAGTTATTCAGACTTGCTGGCACAGAGTTGACTTCGAGTACGAGTTACCACACCCTAACAGATGATCAAACAGAGATAGTGAATAAATGGGTTGAGGGATACTTACGTAATTATGTCTTGAGACAACAAAGGGAATAGATAAAGTGGCTGCATCTAGGAGAGCACTATTACAACACCACTTACCATATCCATTGGCATGACTCCATTCCATGCATTATATGGTTATGATGGACCTTCTTCATGGATTTGGCATTTGGGGATAGCAAGGCTCCTATTGACGGGTGTTTTATGACCGCACCAACACAGAATAAAGTTTCCAACAGTCACTCTATCCTCTCTTGATCAAAATATCTTGCATGCTAAGATTGCGAAAGATCATGCATTCAACTCCAAGGTTCCTTCATGCAATGGACATAGACTTGGTTGGCTCAATGTGATTTGTTGATATTTCAAGGGGACTTACGTGATTCCTTACTTGAAAATGACTCTCAAGACTCGGAAGATATACCAGTGAAGCTCGAATTTCCTAAACTAACCAGAAAATGCTGAATTTAAATGGATGCAGGGATTAGAAATGCTACTGTCTACTCTAAGCGCGAGACGCAAAGATCAACTCTTGCAAACTCAAACCAAGCTTTGCTTTGCATCACCTTGGACAGCTTCCACAAAACTGATGCAATCTTCAAAGGAGTAACTTGAGCTATTCAGATCACAACTTAACATGAAGATACCATCACAATGACGCATACCAACATATAAGTTATAATCGAAGTTAAGTAGATAATATTCTAGTTGACCACGCAAGGCGAACCCACCATCAGTGAGCTGCTAGTGGTATGGACTAATGAAGCTTACTCAATTTGACCACCACATTCCACAACTATCTATATGCATGAATTAAAATCTTTTCTACTCTAAACTCTACTTTAAAATGCTACGCGAATTGGAAGGACAAAGAAATCTTGCTAGCTACCCACAACAAAAGATGAAACCACAAGAAATGATAACTCTTTTTATTATAGGAGTGTTCACAACAATCTCTTACAAAGCATTCAATTTGAAAACTTTCCTTCCTCTTCAATCTAAGCTATGCATCTCTCTATGCTCTACTTCTATGCTATTCTCTCTACTCTCTATCTATATTCTATGTTCTATCTACATTACAAATGAGGGGGGATGCCCCTTTTATAGTTGGCCAAATCCAATGGATGGCTCAGATTCAATTACAATGAAGGGCTCAGATTGAGCCACTTAAGCCCTAATCAAAATTCTTCCCTAAAAACCGCCACAAAGAGGAGTGGGGTGATAAATGAGCAAATGATTCTCCACTCTCTCCCGAAATCATAATGAGCAATTAATGTCCACCATCATCCTCTAGAAGGTCATCATCCAGTAAGGCGTTTCCATTCTCCTTCTCTTTGACTGCAAACTCGATCAATCTAATCATCATAGCTTCTAGTTCTTGAACTGATATGGCAAGCCTGTTCTCAATCTAAAACTTCAAGACTACGACCTCTTTCTCCTGTTTGATGATGATTTTCCTCGTTGCCGCCATTGCATCTTGGGTTGTGTGAAGTTTGCATAAAAGGTCTTTGTGGAGAAATTCCAACACTTAGCTGTTTTTGTTTTGCATCTCCCTTCATGGTTTGGGCGCAAATGAGACATCATGGAGGAGATTCGAACATGTAACTTTTCTCCTTCTAAGATTGTAATGTTGTCCCAGAGTCATCATGCTTTGGTCCCGACGTTCACCCTGCAAAACAAACAAAAAGAAGAGCATCAAAACACTTATAATATAAATTCACTTCACTTACCTACTATCCATGTTCTGATTTCCAAGGTCTGATTGATCTCTGGATCCGATAGAGTTCGTCCTTTTTCACTAGCAAACTTTGCCTCATGGGCGCATTTAGAGACTTGTGTGTTTATTTCATAAGGTCTTCTTCAAGGGCGCATCTACCACCTTGTGTTTGGAGTTTGTGCCTTAGAAATTTCTCCACCTGGAGAGCGCATTTAGACTTGTGCTTTCATCTTCCATTCCTTAGAAAATTCTCATGTATCTACCCCTTCTAGGGCGCATTTGAGCTCCTTGTATCTTGTTTCTTAATGCCTTAGACAAATTTTGACACCTCCTCTTCATCTTGCCTTGGGGGCATTTTATTTGCTTTGGGTTTCCACGCCATAGGCAAATTTTCTCAAGCCTTATATCACTCATTCATCTCTGGGCCCATTAGAGGGGCGGTGCTTCATGTTTCAAGGCCTTAGGAACTTTCATATATCTTAACCTTACCTTGGGCGCACTTGGACCCTTAGCATTCCATTTCATGCATTAGCCAATTTTCAACACCCCCTCCTACTTATCTTGGTGCATTTGAGAGGGTCCACTTTCATTTTATAACTTGGAACTTTTTTCATTCCTTCATATTCTAAGATGGGCGCATTTGGAGGGTTCTACTTCCATTTTGTGACATAGAAACTTTTCATGCTTTGCTACCTCAACCTTGGGCGCATTTAGCCCCTTGAGCTCTCATTTTCATGCCTTAGGCATTTTCCTTCACCTCACTTCTCATGGGCACATTTAGGGGGGTGTACTGCCATTTTGTAACTTAGAAAAGTTTCTCATTTCATACTCCTTGCTTGGGCGCATATGAATGGTCAAGCTTCCATTTTATGACTCAGAACCCTACTCCTTTGGCACATTCATCCCCTTGTGCTCTTGTTTTCTTGCCTTAGGTGTTCTTCTTAGCCAACATATTATCTCCTTACTTTGGGCACATAGGGGCCCTTGCACTTTCATTTTCAACGCCTTAGAATTTTCTAGCATCCTGTTCACTCTCTCATCTTGGGCACATTTTGCCCCTTGAGCTTTTATTTTCATGCCTTAGGCGTTTTTCCTCACATCACTTCTCATGGGCGCATTTAGGGGGCTGTACTGCCATTTTGTAAGTTAGAAAAATTTCTCACCTCATACTCCTTGCTTGGGCGCATATGAAGGGTCAAGCTTCCATGTTAATGCCTTAGAAAAATTTCTTTCATCTTGCCCTCAACCTTGAGCGCATTTGATGTGGTGCTTCCACTTTATGACTTAGAAATTTCTTCCACACTTTTACCTCATGCCAAGGGCGCATTTTACTCCTTGAACTTCCATTTTCAATGCCTTGGGCATTTTTCAATCACCAAGCTTCCTTGGGCACATATGGAGGGGGTACTTGCCATTTCATCATGCCTTATGTAATGCCCCTTACCTGACTTGTCCTAAAATTTGGTATTTGATTAGGTTTAGGTTCTCTTCTATCAAATGAATGTTCTCCTAATTCAATAACTTTAGATTTGAATCATGTATTCAACATATTAGCAACATATCCATTAGCATTAATAACTAGATATCCAAAAATACAAACATAATCACAAAAGCAATAACGAAGACAGATGAGGAGTGGCATGGGTAGATCCGCTTGAAGCTATCCATCTAAGCCCAAGGGCACAAGCATCCTATCAGGATAACCCACCCCTTGGCTCCGAGCTGAACATCCAACTATGACCATTCCATCCCCAGAGTGGTGTGCTTAGTGGTAACACTTGTACCTTCTACCCACATCATCACCTCAGAAGACACATGACCTACTGGGGGAAGCTAGCGGAGCTCATAAGTGGCCTAGGCCTACCACCCCTCCATGGCTGCAGCGGATTGTTAAGTGGGACCTGTTGTGACCTTTTTCACACATCACCCCATCCAAGATGGGGACCCCCTAATTTTTGCTCCATTCTAGTCGTTTGGCTTTGCTTCTCTCTGTCTCTGATCTTTTGTCCTTCCGGGGATGTCCCATCTTTGACCTAGATTGAAATGATTGCCAAGTCTACGAAATTAGGCTTCCTATCCTTTAGGCTGGTTTTAGGTCAAACTGAGTTATCAAGGTGAAATCCAAGTGCAGCAACACAGTCAGGAAGCTCAAGGCAGGATCCCACTGAAATCCGACAACTTACTATTTTTAGTAAGTACCTAATTTGAGGCTTATTCCTCAGGATTTTGGGATTCTAACTACTTCAGCACATTCAGGCAGCTTCAGAGCATCCACACGTGAAATTTGAACGGATTCAGACAACTGGCTATTTTTAGCAATTCAGCCTTCAGAGGCTATTTTCAAGGTTTAAACATACAATTCTTCGGTGAATGACTGGAGAATGGATCTGGGTTTTTTAAGACCTTCGCAACGGTATAACATGCAAACCGAGACAAGGACTTTCAGAGTTCAGCCTTCAGAGGCTATTTTTAGGGTTTGCATGCAGGAATTTTCAATGCATGTCCGGATATTCCATCTGGGTTTTACGAGAGCTTCGCAGTGATACGACATGCAAGCGGAACGAGTCAGTTTTCAGGGACTTACTATTTTTAGCCAATGCCGAAACGTTGACCAGTTTTTTGGGTTTTTCTGGGTTTTTTGAGATCCCACGAGCACTATGACATGCAAACTCATCTGACATCCGATGGACCACTCTCCGGACACTTACTATAAATAGCAGCTTCAGTCCAGCAGCTACCCATTACGTCATTCCAGCAAGCAGATTGGCAAACAGTAGAAATCAAGGCAATCAGGAGCAGTCGGGAGTGCGTGCAAATCAAATTAGGGTTTCCCATGCTATGTCTAAAAATAGGTGGAACAAAATGCAGAGATGTCAAAGCAAGGCACGCCACCATGATCAGCATCCTTCAGGCTACCTACTGGCAAATTTTGGGCGAAATCGGAGGACTTACTATTTTTAGTAAGTCGGGACACGGCTATAAATAGCAAGTCTGCGCCGGAAGTTGGTATGAACAGAGCACTCAAGTTATCAGGATCAAACATAGCAAGTTTCAAGTCAAACGGAGCTACTGAAAACAGGCAACTTTGAAACTTACTATAAATAGCAGGTGGCTATAAATAGCACGTCATTGCCGAAAAAAAGTGTGAACAGGTCTCTTACAGCATCAAAAGCAACTGGAACAAATTTCAAAGCAAACGGAAATACATGGACTGATCAAATTTAGGGTTTACTAAAAATAGCAAAGGCTAAAAATAGCATACTAGTATGGGCAGAAGGTAAACATGGTGGCAAAATCAGTGCAAGCACGGCTTAGAACAGGATGAAATACAAAGAAACCCTAGCTTCTCCGGGTTTACTAAAAATAGAAAGCCAGGGCATAAAGGGCGTTGGAAATTTATAGGAGGCAACCGGCATAGAAACACATGATATGCGCCAAGAAGATAAAAGGGGCATGAAAATCTCCAAGTACAAGATTTCCTGAACAAAAGTCAAATGCGCCCACATGGCAAAGGCATAGAAATTCTTCCAAGGCATAAAGTTTCCTCCTCGTACCCCTAGATGTGCTCAAGGAAGGTGAAAGGTCACCCAAAGCATGAAAATATTCACTAAAGCAAAAAAATTCCTCTAAGGCATCCTCAAATGCGCTCAAAGAAGGAAGTCTACATGCTTAAATGCGCCTAGGGAAGGTGAAGAGTCACCTAGGGCGTGGAAATTTCCTCACACACCTCAATATGCGCCCAACTTGGAAGCAACATAGGCTAAATGCGCCAAGGGGAGGTGAAAAGTCACCATAGGCATAATGTTTTCCCTCTCACCCTAGCAAATGCGCCTAAGGCAAGGAAGCTGCCTAGCCAAAATGCGCCCAGGGGAGATGAAGAGCCACCACATGGGTGGAATTCCTTGTCCACTAGCATATGCACCCAAGAATGGAAGTTGCATGGGCTAAATGCGCCCAAGGGAGATGAAGGGTCACAAGATGATGGCGCTTTCCTTTGCTAGGTTGAAATGCGCTCAAACATGGAAGTCAACATGCCAAAATACACCAAGGGGAGGTGAAGAGTCACCCAAGGCGTGGGGATTCCTTCTAACACCTTCATTTGCGCCCTCAAGTTCCTCCTCTCTATGGCAAATGCACCTAAGGTAAAAGGTAAAAGGGTGAAAGTTGAAACGTTGAGTGGTGAATGTGAAAGCGCCAAGGTAAGGAAGTCCACCATGTGAAGTGCGCTCAAGGAAGGTGAAGGGTCACCATGCGCCAAGGGGGAAAGAAATGCTAAGGGTGGCATGATTTTAAGAGACTAAGGGTTAATATTTTTCCTCCTCACCATGTGAAATGCGCCTAGTGAGTGGGGACTTGAAGAATGAAAATAGCTTAGTTTGAAAAGGAAAGGAAGCTTTCCCTTTGAAAGTTTTGTAAGAAGTTGTTGTGAAAACTCTCATAATATAAAGATTTATCATTGCTTGGTGGTTCTATCTTCTATTGTGAGCAGCTAGCAAGACTTGTTCGTCTTTCCAATTCAAGTAGAGTAGAGTAAGGTAGATTTTGTTTTCATGCAAGTAGTGTTAATTGTAGAATGCAGCGTTGGTTTGAGCATATCTCCCTATATCCATACCACTAGCGGGCTTGCTGACGGTAAGTCTGCCCTGCGTGGTCAACTGGAATTTCAGCACCTAACTTCGGTTGTGATTTGTGTGTCCACTTGCTTCGTTGTGAAGGGGTGTGCATGTTAAATCTCAATCTGAATATCTTATCCATCCTTTGAAGATTGCATCAGCTTTGTCAGAGTTGTCCAAAGAGGAGACGAAACAAAGTTTGGTTTGGAGATTATTGAAGCTAGTCTTTGCCTTCCACCCTTAGAGATAGATAGTATAATCCCTACCCCTACCTCCTTTAAATTCAGTATTTCCCGGTCCGTTCAAACACCAGAGCATCATAGCCAAAACCTTTCATTTGCTTGAGTAATAAAATCGAACAATTACGTAAGTCCCCTTGGAATACCCAGCATATTCACATCAACCAACTGAGTCTATTCGCATTAAAGGAACCTTGGAGTTGAACGCATGAACTTTCACGCAATCTTAGCATGCGGAATACTTTGATCAAGAGAGAGTAGAGTGACCGTTGGACATTTTATTTTGTGCTGGCGCTGTCATAAAACACACGTCAACAGGACCCCCACCCCTCCATGGCCGCAGCGGATTGTTAAGTGGGGTTTTTAGGCGCCACCTGTCTCAGGCCCTTCGACCCTAGTAGGCTTACAAACACATAGAAGACAATCTTTAAACAATCAAGTACATTTGCTTTTACTATTGGTTCCTTGTTCAATCATTTCATAGACCAGTTACAATTATGATAGCACTAAAGAAACTATAATTGATTCCTAGATTAATCAAAATCATGATAGTATGAAAGAAATCTCAGCACTACTAATCCAATCTGCATAACTAGTCTGTTTATTCAACTAATGGAGAAACATATATATATGTATCATGTTAGTTCTTTCAATAACTTCCATTACATAGCGTGAGTAGCAAACAGGCAATGTAAAGGATTCTGAAATCATCATATATAGCCATTTCAAATACTTAAATTTTTACGTTTGGGTTAATTTTTATATAGGCAATGTAAAAAAATATCTAGAAATCATTGTTGTTGATGTTCAGATTGTGGAAAATTTCAACACTTTTTAATATAATACTTTGTCTTTTTCTATCAAATAATAATAAAAATAAATGTAGGGTAATGGAATATTTAGTCATATAATTATATCAATAGCAAGTGAAAGACTTCCTATGGTAACTTTTACACTGCCATCCTTCCATATTCATGTTTAGGCTTGTATATTGAGTTAGGATTTATCACTTTTAGTGGTGTCGGATCCACCAGTAATGGGATTATATATATCCATTTCTATGACTGAGTTTTCCGTCCTGTAAATGAAAACATCAAGGTGGGTGCTGTCATAATCACTACCTCATCATAAATCATTGGAATGAACTTCCAAGATCACAAATATACCACAGGTTTCTTTTGCTGCAGCTATCTAACTATGACTATGACATTTAAATAGGGCACCTTTAGGGCAGAGAGATCAAGGAAGGACAAAGTACTAAGTCAAGCATTATATGACAGATAGATTCAATGCATGCCCAAAATTGTGTTTAACCTTTGAATCCCTTAGAATGGTTTCTTGAATATCCTCGGGAAGGAGAATTGAGCAGCCCAAACACTTACCTTTCCCAATCTTTCAATTCTTGTTCTGTGACAATTTGGTTGCTAATGTGGAGGGCCATTGGAAGTATTTACTGTTTTTCTTATAATTTCCAAAGCTGAGATCACCCATGTATTGTATTACTGGAATGGTAGATTTTATTTTATTCTCTCAAAAGTTTGTTCAATTAGAATTTAGAAATGAAACTTCTTTTCTGCTTCTGGAAATCACTATTAAGTGTAATATATATATATATATATATCACATGAAGGACAACAAAATGACTCTAATACATGAGTTACAAACAATTAATGTTAATGATTCAGTTTAGGTACCACCTTCTATGTTTTTTTCTTTTTTGTTTCTTTTCTTTTTCAAATCAACTGTTCAATCATCTGCATTTTAGTTTTCAGATCACAATGATAAAATAAACTAAATACAATACAGATGAAAAAAAATACCTTTTGGATTGCTTTCCAAGAAGAATTACTTTTCATGTGAGGCTTAGGAAACACTTCTTTGGAATGATTTATCCATAGATCCTCTGGTTTCTACACATTTTCATTCAACAAGAATGAATAAAGCCAATGAGACACACCTTGAAGGAAATGTTTTTCTTAATCTATATGTAAGAAAATTCAAATTATTTTTCAAAGAAACAATGGAAAATGAAATGAACTTTACCTATAAGTCAACTTAGCAACAATAAGTAGTTTACTTCTCTAGTACTGTTGGATGAAATTGTCATATAAAAGGTATATATCCATGAACCAAAATATTATAAGGAATATCTTGGATTGAACTTTCGCAAGTCAAAGTTGAGTGCATTACCATGTTGGCATCAGGAAGTTCTCTAACAGCCTCATCAACATTTGTAGCAGTGTTTTTCACCTGAAAGGTGAAATGGTCACCCGATAGAACATACAAGAATTTAGTAAGTTTCCTGATTATAAAATAAGGCTTAGAAGCACTGGTATCTGTATAGAAGGTTTGCGTTAGGATTGAATATTATAAATCTTTAGATACTTAGAGAAATTGCTCCAACCATAGGATGATAATGGAAATTTAAAGAATCTGTCAGGAAGAAACAAAAAATGTGGTGAATTACGCACAGAATCCTCTTAAACTTTGTTCATATTTTTGGAGATTGAGTTTGTCCTAGGAAAATACCTTCCATTTTTTATTGCACAGTATATCAAAGGTTAGAATACTTCTTTCCATCCATACACCATTTCTTGAAATATTATGTACTCATTCCATTCTTTGCATAGTTTTTAATTTTTATAATTAGTAATCTTTATATATTAATAAAAAATAGAATTACAAGCTATGTAGCATTGAATATAATTTTACAACTTCTGAAAGCCTGTATCCAAATCATCATTTTCAGACTTTGTGAGTTTTTACCAGACTCGGTCAGAAGCAATACATTTTACTGCCTCTAATCATCTGACTTGCTGAATCTGACATAGACCAGCAATTTTTGTAAGATTCACTGTAGATTCACAATTCAAGGATATGCAAATTGAAAACAAATGTTAAATTTTTAATAATACTTCTAAGTATACATTAAAAATACTTTAAAAGATTAAAAAAACCCTTAAACATTTTTCCTGTTTAGTCTGTGATTTGTTCCACAATCTCTCTAAGCCATCATTGCTCTGCAGAAAACACTAGCCACAATATGACAATATGACTCAATTAGAGGAATTTTTGCTCCATCATTTTGAGAGACTTGTAATATGTATTCTAGCAAAAATATACGTAGTTAATTTTTTTTGCCATTGATGTTATTTTGCTTTGGATGGTATTAAATTATCGTTTGTTTTTGTTAAATATGCCAACATTAATGAGTTTTTAAATATCAGAGTCTTGCAGATTTTTTTCTCTGATGTTTGAGCCCAAAATGGGTATGCCAAGTCTGGGTCTCACAATTATGATCCATATAGTTTCTTAGTTATAACTAAAGAGTGAAAGACCCTATTACAGAATTGATGACTACACTTACCAATCTAATTCCCACATTTTCAACACAGTGAAATCAAATACAAGCAGCATGTAGAAATAACGAAGAAGATAGCAATAGACTCCAATATTAATAATAATACATGTAGACACAAGAACGTGCAACATATGAACTTCATAGAATGTCACCCCTTGAAACTAAAATACTAGAATGCATAGGTTCCAAACTTTGTGAGTTTCAGACTAGCATAAAGCCAGATAGCATACCAGTATTGCACCTTCTTGCTCTGTTTTCTCTGGAATTATATTTGTAAGGGGTTTCACGTGTTGGCTTCCATCTAATTGAACACCAATAAAATATTGCACTTCTCCCTGCAATGTTAACCAAAACAAGGGTAATATGCAGTTTGCTTATATCTTCAAAATAACAAGAGAAAATTTTCCAAACAATAGATGTTAAGATTACCTTCTGGTCACGCATAGGCTGCAGATGGAATATATTCCAAAATTTCTTCCCTGTAAAAAGCATTCTAGGTAAAAGGTATGATATGAAATTGAAAAATGGTAAATCTGGATTGAGTAGCTTATAGTAAAAAACATTGCTCAATTGGAGAAAGAATTCAAAAATAAGTCTATGTGAAACAAAATAAGTTGCCAAGAAACAATACAGTTCTTCATGCATGTTAGCACAATGAACATAAGGTCCTTGAAGTGGTCAATACATCAATGCAATAAAATGAAGTGCAAGAGCTCACAATAGGAATCCCGTAATGTCCATTTCCAAATGATCGCTCTAGGAGGACTTATTAACCTATTTAATTCCTATAGGCTATAGTTGGGACTCAGGGAATTAATTAGTTTAATTGTTTGATATTGCATTGCAAAAGGTACACTCAAAAAGATAATATTAAATAATTAAATTAAAATGATGTTATAAAGTGACATTACCGAAATATTAAAAGATACTTTATAAAGTCACTTTATAAAAAGGAACTTAATGTTTATTTGAGTGGGAAATACAAAATGGTTTTCGAGAAGCATCTTTCGAAAAGGAAATAAAAGTGAAAAGTGAGCTCATTTATGCATTATGCTTGGATATTATTTTTCTTGGTGTTTTGAGGAGCTTTCAAAAGTTTTGAAACCCTAGGACGAAAGGGTTGGTGTGAATATATGTTTCGTACCTAGCTAATTCATTCACTAGGTAATTAGGGGACATATTCATTTGCTAAGTTTACTTAGGATATAAGATTCTTTCTAGAAGTCTTAGTTGGTTTTTCTAGAACTTATCTTATCTAGCTAGTAATGCTTGCTTCCTAGGTAGTTAGTTTGTTAGTTGTGTAGATGTAATCAAATCTTACCTAAAAGAAGGATTCTAACACCTAAGAGTAAAGCTAAGTTTCAAATGAACTTTCAGAATTTCTTCTAACTGTGATTTCCAGATTTTCTTCTAAGTTCGATTTCCAGATTTTTTTCTAAGTTCAATTTCCAGATTTTAGACTAAGTGTGAATGTGCTGATTGCAGAACATTATCTGATTTCTATGTTTGCATATCGATTGAGGAACCATCATAAATACGAAGAAGACCGCCCCTCCTAAGAGGCGCGCCTCATGAGAGGACGTGTCTCCACAAGTGGAGGCACGTCCACTCATGGGACGCGTCCCTTAGGATGTGGCTGGTAATTACAATCATTTACCATTTGTTAAGCATATACTCACACGTATATGATCTTCATTATGATGGCGTATGACTTTCAAGAGAATTCCGATTTCATATGAATACAGAAAATCACGGGAATGATAGAATTTAATATGACTGTTTTATATTTTCGATTTTAATGATCTTTATAGAAATATCATAATGAAGTATGATAGTTTCGATCACTCATGAATGACAGTGATACTTGCATCACTGTCATACATATCTGACCGAAGCTACCATACATTGACACTCCCTCTTAGCTAGGGAAGATATTTCAAATCAAATTAGTCAAGATATCACCTTCACATGTGATATAATATGTTTTTTCAAAGTTGTCAAGTCACATGACATTCTTCATAACATTTCTCCACTCCCTCTTTAACTAGGAAGAAATAACTTCCAAAAATGATATCACCTAACTCGTGATATCAGAAGATATGATATGCTTCTGAAATTGTCAAGTCACATGACATTCTTCATACATATCTTCATTATGGTATGTGCACTGACATCAAGCCACATGATGTCTACCATAGATCATGGCATATCCACGGATATACTCACCCACCATGATCATCTCTTGTGGATCACAATGACCTTCAGATATCAAGTCTCATGATATCCATCAAGGTGTCTAAGAGATACTATCATGACATGTCTTATAGATATCAAGCCATATGATATCTATTATGATAGTTTTATCATTGTAGAGTCGTCACTTTACAATGTCAAATACAAGTGTTCATTATCAGAAAGATCGTCACCTTTCGATAATGTACACAGGAGGGGTAGGCCCATAAAGTCATGGAGTCACTCACATGACACAAGAGTTTACACATTAAACATCTTTATATATTAGTACAATTTATAAATAATTTGCATTTCAAACATAAATAACAAATTAAATTTCTACCATACCAAGTTTCTTCCTAAAGTGCTCTACCTTGATCCGAGAGAGAGGCTTGGTGAGAATGTCTGCAGTTTGATCATTTGTACTAATGTACTCCAACTGAATCACTTTCCTTTCCACCATATCTCTCACATAATGATAGGGGATCTCAATGTGTTTAGATCTGTCATGAAAGACAGGATTCACAGAGAGCTTTATACAACTCTGATTATCACAATGAATGATTGTAGGATTCAAGGGCTCACCAAAGAGTCCTGTTGTGACCTTTTTCACACATCACCCCATTCAGATGGGGACCCCCTAATTTTTGCTCCATTCTAGTCGTTTGGCTTTGGTTAGTGCGTCTCTCTCTCTATCTCTGGTCCTTCCAGGGATGTCCTGTCGTTTGACCCAGGTTGAAGTATTGGTTAAGTCTGTGTAATTAGGGTTTTCATCCTTCAGGCTTATTAAAGGTCAAACTGAGTTATAAAATTGAAATCCAAGCTTAGTACAGCACTCACAAGGCTTCCAGCAGGGTCCCATTAAATTTTCACTGTATTCCGGCAACTTGCTATTTTTAGTAAGTATTCAATTTGGGACCATTTTATCGAAATTTTGAGAATTCTGTCAATTCCACCACATTCAGGTAACATCAAGCTGCTTGCACGTAAATTTTGAGCCAGATCGGACAATTTGCTATTTTTAGCAGCTCAGGCTTCAGGAGCCATTTTCAGGGGTCAAACATATGATTCTTCATTGCATGTCCGGAGATTACTTCTGGGTTTCTCGAAACCTTCGCAGCGATGTAACATGCAAATCGAGACGACCACTTTCAGAGTTCAGCCTTAGGAGGCTATTTTTAGGGTTTGCATGCAGAGTTCTCTAACGCATGTCCGGATATTCCTTCTGGGTTTTTCAAGAGCTACGCAACAGTGTGACATGCAAGCAAAATTGATCAAATTTTGAGGACTTACTATTTTTAGCTAGTGCATGCATGCAGACCAGTTTTCTGGGTTTTTCTGGGTTTCTTGAGACCCCACGAGCAATATAACATGCAAAACCATCCGGCAGTGTCAGACAGTTTCTATTTTTAGCAGGTACACTCTGGAAACCGCCTAACACTCCAGTTCAGCAAGCAGAACGACATGCAGAAGGAATGAAGTCAAACGAAGACCGTTCGGGATACATGCAAGTCAAATTAGGGTTTCCACTTTTATAGGGGGTGAAATCCAAAAATAGTCAAAACGGGGTACCCCACCCATGTCAGCATACTCCAAGGCACTTGCTGGCAAAATTTGAGTAGAATCGGAGAACTTACTATTTTTAGTAAGTCAGGGCACGGCTATAAATAGCAGGTCTGCACCCGAGGTTGGCATCAAAGCGACACTCAAGTTATCAAGATCAGGCGTTGCAAGTTTCAGGTCAAACAAAGCTACTGAAGTCAAAGAAATCAAGAACTTACTATAAATAGCAGGTTACTATAAATAGCAGGCTGACATGTGGGACTGGCAAAACAGGTTCACAAGGCGAAGAAGATCAGATGGTGAAATTTTCATGCCAAACGGGGCCATGGAAGTCAGAAAAGCAAAGCCTTACTAAAAATAGAATGTGAGATCAAGATCCAGCAGAGGCGTGAAAATATTCTAAGGCAAAAACAAAAGTCTCACCTCTCAAATGCGCCCTCAAGCAAAATTCTAAGTGTGTGAAAATTTTCCCAAGGCATAAAACAAAAGCACAAGGGTCAAAATGCGCCCACCTTAAGGAAGAGCCTTGAAATTTCCTAAGGCAACAAAAATGGAAGCATGCTAGTGAAAATGCGCCCAAGGTTATTGGAGGCTAAAAAACGCCTAAGGCAAAAGTGGAAGTTGACATGGCAAAATGCGCCCTCAAGGTAAGTGGTGATGAAAATTCCTCTAAGTGTTGAAGATAGAAGTTGAGGGTATGAAATGCGCCCACTTCATGAAATTGAAATTTGCCTAGCTGAAATGTGCCTAAGTCAAAATAAAATTGGAAGTTGACATGCCTATTTGCGCCCTCAAGGTAAAAGGAAGGTGATGATTGATAAAACGTCTAAGGCATGAAGATGAAAGTGCAACCTATGAAATGCGCCCAAAGGTGAGTGAAAGCCTTGAAGGTAAATGCCTAAGGCATTGAGAATAGAAGCTTGATGGGCAAAATGCGCCCAAGGCAACATGAGGTGGAGACAAAAATTTCTAGGCGTGGAAAATAGAAGTGGTATGTGTGAAATGCGCCAAGGCATGGAAAAGCACATAGAAAAGGTTTCCAAGGCATGGATTTCCTTCACCACCCTCAAATGCACCCAAGACATTAAAAGTTCCTCCTTCACCTAGCAAATGCGCCCTCAAGGTGAAAAGTTTCCCCCTTCCCATGTCATATGCGCCGAAGGTTGAAGATGGAAGTTGAGGTGGTGAAATGCGCCCTCAAAGGTTGGAAGTGGAAGTTGCCTATAGAAAATGCGCTCAAGGTTTTCTCCTTCACCTGCTAAATGCGCCCTTAGGTGGAAGTTGACCCATGAATATGCGCTCTTGTTTGTGGAGGAAATAGTATAAGATTGCTAGGGTGTAGGAATGCCTAAGGTTTGAAATAGAAGAGGAAGACCTCAAATGCGCCCAAGGTAAAATCAAGGAATTTAAATATTTTCTAAGGCATTTTCAAGGGTGAAAGTGTGAAGTACGCCTAGGGGGGTGATGCTAAATTTTCCAAAGGCGGGATGAAATGCGCCCATGAACAGGAGGGAATTTCTTCAGGAAAATCAAGAAAATACTAAGGCAGGAAAAATGGAGATTACAGGCGTGGAATTCCTCCAGAATGAAAATGGAATAAACCTTAGAATTTTATTATTTTCAAAATAATAAAAAAATTAAACTTACTCCTTCGTTTGGGTACACATGGAAATTGTCATTTCTGAGGGGAATTTTCTTCTGGGTATTGGACATTTCCAACTGGGAGATGGTTTAAAACTCTTCCATACCTTGCTCGTGTTGTTTCGACAAGGATTTTGGCCTGCCACCCGTTTAACAAGTTTCCTAAGGCTCCGAGGGATAAATTTTCTAAGGCATGGTAAAATAAAGCAACAGAGGGTCAAATACACTCATAGGGAAGAAATTTGTCTAAGGCATGGAGGAATTTGAAAATGAACTGAAGCTCGAACATGAAGCGTTCAAATGCATCCTCAAGATGAAATATCTTCTAAGGCACAAACTCCAGGCAAGGTGGTGGATACGCCCATGATGAAAGTTTGCTAGAAAAGTGATGAATTCTATCAAGATCCGGAGATCAAGCGGTCAGAACATGGAAATAAGGTAAGCAAAGTGAATTTAGATTATAAAGTGTTCTGATACTCTTCTTTTGTTTTGCAGGATGAACATTGAAGCCAAGGCCTGAGGACTTGATGAAGCTAGACAACGTTGCAACTTTGGGAAGAAGAAACGACAGTGAAGATTTGGCTAAGACACTAAGAATGTGATGCAAAAGAAGCAAATGTGCCCAAGGTAGTGGGCTAAAGAAATGTGAGAGCAACAAGAAGAATCAACGCAGAAGAGCTTTTTGCAAGGAGGATTTGAACCAAGTGTTGTTGCCTCCTCCTAACGCAACAGAATTGGCAAAGAAGAACAGTGGGAACACGTTTCTGGACGAGAATCTTCTAGAGGAAGATAGTGGGCATTAATTGCGGATAGTGGTTCTGCAGAGGAGTGGAGAATCTTCGGGGCATTCATTGCCCCACTCCTCTCTGTGGCGGTTTTTAGGGAAAAAACCCTAATTAGGGCATATGTGGCTCGATCTGAGCCCTTCATTGTAATTCAATCTGAACCGTCCGCTGGACTGGGCCAACTATAAAAGGGGCATCCCCCCTCATTTGTAATATATTAGAGTAGATATCAGATTGAGAGTAGAGAAGATAGAAGTTAGAATAGATAGAAAGATAGCTTAGAAGTTAGCTTAGTTTGGAAAGGAGAGAAAGACTTTCCCTTTGAAAGTTTTTGTAAAAGATTGTTGTGTAAGACTCTCATGATATAAAGATTTCATTGATTGGTGACTTCATTTTGTGTTGTGGGTAGTTGACGAGATCTCTTTGTCTTTCCAATTCGAATAGAGTAAAGTAAAGTAGATTTTGTTTCCATGCAAGTAGTGTTAATTGTGGAATGCAGCATTGGTTTGAACATATCTCCCTATATCCATACCACTAGCGGGCTTGCTGACGGTATGTCTGCCCTGCGTGGTCAACTGGAATTTCAGCACTTAACTTTGGTTGCAATTCGCGTGTCCACTTGCTTCGTGGTGAAGGGGTGTGC
Organism: Sequoiadendron giganteum; assembly: GCA_007115665.2. Classification (NCBI taxonomy): domain Eukaryota; kingdom Viridiplantae; phylum Streptophyta; class Pinopsida; order Cupressales; family Cupressaceae; genus Sequoiadendron; species Sequoiadendron giganteum. The sequence goes on from CM021106.1 coordinate 400,268,871, forward strand.
ATGTTGAATCTCGATCTAAATATCTACCTATCCTTTGAAGATTGCATCAGCTTTGTCAGAGTTGTCCGAAGGGGAGACGATACAAAGTTTGGTTTGGAGATTGTTAAAGCTAGTTTTGCCTTCCATCCTTAGAGATAGATTGTAGGATTCCTATCCCTTTCCCTTTAATTCAGTATTTCCCGATCGATTCGAACATCAGAGCAATATCGTCAAAATCATTCATTGTTTCACTATGATTGAACAACTACGTAAGTCCCCTTGAAATAACCAGCATATACACATCAACCAACTGAGTCTATTCGCGATAAAAGGAACCTTGGAGTTGAACGCATGAACTTTCACGCAATCTTAGCATGCGGAATACTTTGATCAAGAGAGAATAGAGTGACCGTTGGACATTTTATTCTGTGCTAGCGTTGTCATAAAATGCACGTCAACAAGTCCCACAATCAATTTACGAAGCCACACTGCTTCTCTTGCCCCCATTGAGGCTGCAATGTATTCAGCTTCTGTTGAGCTCTGTGCAACGGATGATTGTTTTCTACAAATTCAGGAGATCATTGCTGATCCCAAACTAAAACAGCATCCAGATGTACTTCTTCGATCAGTTACACTTCCAGCCCAATCTGAATCTGAATACCCATGTAGATCTAATGGATCATTCTTGTAAAGAAGCCCATATCCAATGGTACCTTGAAGATATCTAAAGATATGTTTTACAGCCATCAAGTGAATTTTCTTGGGTTCACACATGAATTGGCTGAGGGCATTTACAGCATAGCATATGTCAGGTCTAGTGTTAACCAGATACATCAAGGATCCAATCATCTGTCTATAAAGGGTCGGATCTGCACATTTGGATTCTGCTGCTACTTCTTTCAATTTGTGAAGGTTGGTTTCCATGGGTGTGGACATTGGTCTACAGTCCAACATTCCAAATCTTTTCAGAATGTCAATAGTATACTTCCCTTGCTTTAGAATAATACCTTATGATTTCTGCCATACTTCCAACCTGAGGAAGTAGTGAAGAATACCCAAGTCTTTCATGTCAAATTCAGAGATGAGATCTTGTTTCCCTTGAGTAATGAGGTGATCTTCCCCTGTTATTAGTAGGTCATCAACATATAAAATAATTATAATCATATCACCTTTGATTACCTTGAAGTATAGATTGGAGTCAGCATCGTTCTTGGAGAAACCTAATCCCAAGAGATAGTTGTCAATTCTTTCATACCAGACCCTGGGAGCCTGTTTGAGTCCATAGAGAGCTTTCTTGAGCCTGCACACATGAGAGTTAGATTTATGTATCACAAATCCTTCAGGTTGTTCCAGGTAGACTTCCTCTTCAATGGTTCCATTCAGGAAGGCAGTTTTCACATCCATTTGGTGGACCTTCCAACCTTTAGCTGCTGCAATGGCTAACACTGTTCTTACTGATGTATAGCGGGCAACTGGTGCAAATGTTTCTTCGTAATCAATGCCTTCTTTTTGAGAAAAACCTCTAGCCACGAAACGTGCTTTATGTTTTTCTATGCTGCCATCAGCAGCATGCTTGATTTTGAAGAGCCATTTAGAAGAAACAACAAATTTCTCCTTAGGTCTAGGCACAATGTCCCATACATCGTTCTTTAGTATGGACTGGTACTCCTCTGTCATTGCATCCTTCCAAGCTTGATGTCTCAAGGCTTCTGTAACATTGGTAGGTTCAGAGTTTATGAAGTTGTTCATCAAAGCAACATAGCTAGAGAATCGTTTGGGTCTTTTACTTTCCCTGAACGTTCCTTTAGGTGCTGCCAGATCCTCTGCTTCTTTGATCATTTTCCTAGCCCAAAGTGGTCTCTTTCTGCCAATGTCATTTGTGTATTCATTTGAAGTAGTAGGAGGTTCAAGTGACATTTCCTCAAGATGCTCCCTCTGAATCTCAAGAGCAGGTTCCATTTCCGGTATCCTACGGAAATAGGTTTTTGTTTCACTTGTACTTCTGGCCCTCTTGAATGCAATGTCTTCTTCAAAGATGACATCTCTACTCAACTCAATTTGTTTCTGCCCGGGTATGAATATTCTATAAGCTTTGGAGGTTTCACTATAACCCACAAATACTCCCTTCTTTCCAAAAGGTTCTAGTTTGGACCTCTTCTCTTTGGGTACATGAATATAGACAGGGCAGCCAAAAATCCTAAGATGGCTAATGTCAGGTTTTAAACCGGTAAAGGCTTCTTCAGGAGTTTTGTTATCAAGATGAGAATGACGACATTTGTTTTGTATATAGACAGCAGTCCTAGAGGCTTCTGGCCAGAAAGATGTTTCAATGTTTTGGTCCAGTAATATTGCCTTGGCAGCTTCTACAATGGTTTTGTTTTTCCTTTCAGCAACCCCATTTTGTTGAGGGTTGTAGGCAACAGTGAACTCCCTCTTAATTCCTGCACTCATGCAGAATTCTTTAAAGATCTCAGAGGTATATTCTTTCCCATTGTCTGTCCTTAGGGTTTTTATTTTCTTTCCGGAGAAGTTTTCAATGAGGGCTTTAAACTCTTCGAACCTTTTGAGGATTTCTATAGACTCTTTGCATTTAAGGAAATAGATCCAGGTTTTCCTAGAGAAGTCATCTACAAATATGACATAGTATAGAAAACCTACTTGTTGACGTGTTTTTTGTGACAACATCAACACAAAATAAAGTTGTCCAACGGTCACTCTATTCTCTCTTGATGAAAAGTGTCCCACATGCTAAGATTGCTTGAAAGTTCATGTGTTCGACTCCAAGGTTCCTTTTATTGCGAATAGACTCAGTTGGTTGATGTGTTTTGCTGGATTATTCCAAGGGGACTTACGTAGTTCTTCGATTTTGTGAAGCAATTAGGACATGAAAGATTTGACAATACTGTTCTGGTACCTGGACTAACCCGGAAAATGCTGAATTTAAAGGGAGTAAGGATAGGAAGTCTACAATCTACTTCTAAAGGGTGGAATGTGAAGATCAATTCGGACAATCTTCAAACCAAACTCCGCTTTGCCTCCCTTCAGACAACTTCCACAAAGTTGGTGCAATCTTCAAAGGATGAGAGAAATATTCAAACCATGACACAACATGTTCATACCATCACACCGATGCATATAGACATATGAGCCACAATCGAAGTTAAGCGCTATTACTCCAGTTGACCACGCAAGGCGAACCAGCCGTCAGCAAGTCCGCTAGTGGTATGGACGAGAGAAGACTTGCTCAAATTAAACACCACATTCCACAGCTAACAACTACTTGCATGAAACAAATCTACTTTACTTTACTCTATTCGAATCGGAAAGACGAAAAGACCTCGTCAACTGCCCACAACACAAAATGAAGTCACCAATCAATGAAATCTTTATATCATGAGAGTCTTACACAACAATCTTTTGCAAAAACTTTCAAAGGGAAAGTCTTTCTTTCCTTTCCAACTAAGCTAACCCCTAGCTCTACTTTAACTTCTATCACTTTCTATCTCTGTCTAGCTCTGATCTATCTCTAATTTTAATTCTAATAGATTTACAAATGAGGGGGGATGCCCCTTTTATAGCTAGCCCAATTCAGCGGACGGCTCAAATTGAATTACAATGAAGGGCTCAGATCAAGCCACCTATGCCCTGATTAAGGTTTCTGCCCTAAAAACCGCCACAGAGAGGAGTGGGCAATGAATGCACCGAATATTCGCCACTCCCCTGCAGGAATCATAATGAGCAATTAATGCCCACTACCATCATCAAGAAGATCCTCATCCATGAGAGCGTTCCCATTGGCCTTCTCCCGGATAGCAAACTCGATCAACCGGGCCAATACCGCTTCGACCTCTAGGGCAAAAATCGGTGGAATGTGGTTGAGCTGGAATTCCAAGACCGCTACTGTCTATCCGTGTCGGATGCAAGACTTCGTCCATGCCGCTAAGGCGTCCTGGGTATGCTGAATTATACTGGAGAAAGTAGAGACATTCTCAAAGTCATCCAGGACAAGCGACCTCGCAGCTGAGAAAAACGGAGCCAGTTTATCTTTCAAGCCATCAGCAGTTATTTCCTCTGGGGCCAACTTTCTAGCAAATATGGCTTCTAATGTATTAAGGACTCCCTCCAAGATGTTACCCATTGCTTTCCTCACTCTGGCTGAATCTGCCCTTGCTGCATCGTGAAATCCACGGCCTGTGACCACCGAGGAGTACCAGCCGGTGAAATCATACCTGTCACCATCCTGAATCACACCTCCATCCACCAAAGTTTGCAAAGGTATATGCATCAAAGCCCCCAAACGAAGTACAGTCTTTGTCTGATAGATGCGGGTATCGCCCCAGGCCTGATCCACCATGTCAATCCGTGCCAAATTACTTGAGGCCTGCCGATAAGCATTGGCGAGGTCCTCCATGAATTTCCTTGTCTTAGTACGAACATGGCTAACCCACTTGTCCGCTTCCGTTTCCATCTTCTTTAAATCCTCTAAGCCGACAACTGACTCCCTCGGAAGCTCTGGTGGACGTTCTACTGTTGGGTTTGCTGGTTCACCTGCACGTGCTAGACTCTGCACATATCCTATCAAGGTTTTGTGCTCCTTCTTCAATTTCTTATACTTCCCCTCCGTGCGGAGCAACTGATCCTTCAGCGCCTGATAGGAGTTATTGAACTCCTCGACAATTTGGGCTCCCGTAGGACGACCCAACTCCACGGTGGTGATCACATAGTTCTTGGGTCTCTCCTCTGCTCGATCATACTCCTCCCTCGGAACAGCCACCTGAAGCGTGCGAGAGCCTGACTCATCAGTTGAGATCTTCGAAAACTTCCTGGCCCTTTTCTTTTCTGGTGGCGCACTGATCCTCCTAAGGAACTCCTCCATCTCGATGGCCGGATCCGTATCATCCTCGGGTTCTCTTCTCATTCTGTCTGAAAGCCAATCTGGCACCGTCTGCTGCGGATTGCAAATGACGAGGGGCTGCTCTTCTGTTGCCTCCCTCTCGTGTACCTCTTCTCTTCTTGCACTGCTCTGTTCGGGCTCATCCTCTTCCACGAGCTGTGTATCTCCTGACCCTTGGGTCCCCTGCTCTGTGTTTTCCTCTTCCTCCAATGTCATGTCCAACATCTGTTGGAAACGAGTGTCAGCCACTGTTTCATCTTCTTCTTCTTGTTGGCCAGCCCTGGATACACTGACGCTTATACTATCTGATTCTCGGATGTTGGGTTGATCCACCTCCTCAAGCTCCCGCTCTTCACCCAATCCTGCCCTCTGATCGGCAAACAATGAAATCACTCTCAAACTCGAAGACCGAGTTTGTGAGTGCATAGGTGATGCTTGTTCCATCCTCAGGGGTATCGGCTGGGTTGGTACTTCTACTTGTGCTTCCGGTGTTTGAGCAACCTGTTTTCCCCTTTTCACTGATAACGGTCTTGGGTCACCCATCAAGCTATAAGTAAGGGCGATCGATCTGCTCTTAAGTCTGCATACATGTCTATCGGCCCAAGCCCTTGTGAAAGTCAACACCAGAATAGAGAGCGTGTCCAAGTCCATGATTTCTGGCTCGGACCAATCAGGTGGTGGGACAGGAGTATCCCTAACTGAACCATAGTCGGGTTGCATAACGTTGACATCCTCTTCCACCTGGTCGGGAACTGGAATGATCTCACATTCCCTGATCAATTTGAGGGGAAGCCTAGAAAACATCATTTTCCTTATCTCAACCTCATCAACAACATTTGCCCAAAAGTCTTCAATGTGGGCCTTGTGTCGGTACTCAACGTTCTGTATCATTCGGATGTTTCTGTAAGGATCAAAATCCTGTCTGCCTGTGTGATACGATAGATGATAGAATTGCAGCTCATCCTCTGCCTCTCGAGCTGCCTGCAAGGAGGGACACACCTCAATGGAATTTCCCATGGCAATAGGAAAGTCAAGTCCACCCTTCTTCTTCTTTTTTTGAATCTTATCATAGGTGATCAACTGCCTAGATATTTCCAGCATTATAATGTGATCGGTGGGGTACCTCAGTAGCCGGTATGGATACGAAGTGAACCCCTGCAGCCTAATGTAAGTGAATTTCGGAAATTGGATGAGCCAATATCTGTATTCCTCGATCAATGCTTGTGCCTCTTTGGATACTCTTTGCTGCGTTCTCCGCTAAAGGGTCCTCGTGATGTGCCTTAGAACATTTTTCACTTTTTCTCCTTCTTGAGGGCGCAAATACATAGGCAAGCTTTCATTTTTTTACCATGGGCGCATACTAGGTGTCATGCTTTTGTTTCAATGCCTTAGAATATTTTTCTACTAGGCCACATCCTCCTTGGGCGCATTTTGATGGAGGAGCTTCAAGATGAGGGCGCATTTGACATAGCCTATTTTTATTTTTGTGACTTAGACAATTTTCAAAGTCTTCTCACTTGCCTTGAGGGCGCATTTCCACATGCCTAGTTTCATTTTGTGCCTTAGAACTTTTTCCAGCATTTCCAATATCCTTTCAAGGTGAGGGCGCAAATGAGGTAGGCTACTTTTATTTTCGTGCCTTAGGCATTTTTCACATGCAAGCTTTGACTTGAGGGTGCATTTCATGGGGTGAGCTTTCGTTTTTGACTTAGACAATTTTCACACACTTAGAATTTTGCTTGAGGGCGCAGTTTCCAGGGGCAAGTTCCATTTGAACACTTAGAAACTTTTTCATACCTTTTCCTGCCTTCATCTTCACCGTCTATTTTGGGTAAGTCAGGCTATTTTTAGAAAGTCCCTCGATTTTCGACCCATATAGCTCCGTTTTGCCTAAAAATTTCGTCACACGACCCTCTTTGCCCTGTGAACCTGTTTCGCCAGTCCCACGTCTGCCTGCTATTTATAGCCACCTGCTATTTATAGTAAGTTCTTGACCTTTTGACTTTAGTAGCTCCGTTTGGCCTGAAAATTTCACCATCTGATCTTCTTTGCCCTGTGAACCTGTTTTGCCAGTCCTCTGCCCTGACCTACTATTTATAGCCACCTGCTATTTATAGTAAGTTCTTGACTTTTTGACTTTGGTAGCTCTGTTTGGCACGATAATTTCACCATCTGATCTTGAGAACTTGAGTGTCGCTCTGATGCCAACCTCGGCTGCAGACCTACTATTTATAGTCGTGCCCTGACTTACTAAAAATAGTAAGTTCTTCGATTCTGCTCAAATTTTGCCAGCAAGTGCTTTGAAGTATGCTGACGTTGGTGAGGTGCTTCGTTTTGACAATTTCTGGATTTCACCCCCTATAAAAGTGGAAACCCTAATTTGACCTGCATGTATCCCGAACGGCCTTCATTTGACTTTGTTCCTTCTGCATGCCGTTCTACTTGCTGAATTGGAGTGTTAGGCGGTTGCCAGAATGCACCTGCTAAAAATAGAAACTGCCTGAAAAGTGACTCGTCCACCGCCGGATGAGTTTGCATGTCATATTGCCTGTGGGATCTCAAGAAACCCAGAAAAACCCAAAAAATTGGTTTGCATGCATGCACTGGCTAAAAATAGTAAGTCCTCGAAATTTGATCTTCTCCGCTTGCATGTCACACTGTTGCGTAGCTCTCGAAAAACCCAGAAGGAATATCCAGACATGCGTTGAAGAACTCTGCATGCAAACCCTAAAAATAGCCTCCGAAGGCTGAACTCTGAAAGTGATCGTCTCGGTTTGCATGTTATATCGTTGCGAAGGTTTCGAGGAACCCAGAAGTAATCTCCGGACATGCAATGAGGAATCATACATTTGACCCCTGAAAATGGCTCCTGAAGCCTGAACTGCTAAAAATAGCAAGTTGTCTAATCTGGCTCAAAATTTACGTGCAAGCAGCTTGATGTTACCTAAATGTGGTGGAACTGACAGAATTCCAAAATCTCGACAAAATAGCCCCCAAACTGAATACTTACTAAAAATAGCAAGTTGCCGGAATACAATGAGAATTTAACGGGACCCTGCTGGAAGCCTTGTGACTGCTGTACCAAGCCTGGATTTCAATTTTACAACTCAGTTTGACCTTAAATAAGCCTGAAAGATGAAAACCCTAATTACACAGACTTAACCGATACTTCAACCTGGGTCAAACGACAAGACATCCCCGAAAGGACCAAAGAGAGAGAGACGCAAAGCCAAAAGACCAGAATGGAGCAAAAATTAGGGGGTCCCCGTCTTGGATGGGGTGATGTGTGAAAAAGGTCACAACACTACTTTAGAAGGTACAGACATGGGTCCACAAAGATCAAAGTGAACCAGTTCTAATACATTAAGGGTTTTACTTAGGCTATTTTGGAAGGATCCTTTAGTATTCTTTCCTAGGGCACAGCCTTTACAGGTTCCTTCATGAGATAGTTTTAGCTTGGTAATCTAGTGACAAGTTCTACCATAGAAGGTAGGGCACGGAAATGAAGGTGACCTAGTCTTCTATGCCAGATTTCATTTGAGTCAATAGTGTCAAGAGTGAGTGCTTGTTTAACCTCAATGCAAAGTGAGTAAAGGTACCCTTGCCTTATGCCTATGGTATGAGCTTTCTTGATAGTTGAGTTTTTAGGCCATACTAGAACTTTACCATCCATAAATGTGACTCTGTAGCCATTGTCTTCAAGGACAGAGATGGATATAAGATTTCTCTTAATTCCAGGTACAAATAGAACTCCAAAGAGTTGTAGAGAAATCCCAAATTTCAATTTGATGGAGCATGTTCCAACCCCTTTTACAGGGTATGCAGAATCATCTCCGATGGTTACTTCTTCATCAAATTTTTCAGTTAAGGAGTCTAGGTGTTCTCTGAACCCTAAGATGTGTCGGGATGAACCGCTATCAATTACCCAGTTTTGAATGTTGTCAAAAACTTGATTAGAAAGGGCTGTGAAGAGCACAAGGTTCTCAACTTTAAGGTTAGCCTCTGGTTTCCTAATATTTTCACTCATGAGTGATTCTAGATTATATGCTCTTGAGAGATGTTCTTCTAATCTGATCACAATAGACATTATGAAAAATGTAATGTGAACTCGATTTAGAAAATACGAATTTCTTTGAGCAATCTAATTTAAGATTTGATTTGGATTCGCACACCGTGGCTCTAGTACCATGTAGATGTAATCAAATCTTACCTAAAAGAAGGATTCTAACACCTAAGAGTAAAGCTAAGTTTCAAATGAACTTTCAGAATTTCTTCTAACTGTGATTTCCAGATTTTCTTCTAAGTTCGATTTCCAGATTTTAGACTAAGTGTGAATGTGCTGATTGCAGAACATTATCTGATTTCTATGTTTGCATATCGATTGAGGAACCATCATAAATACGAAGAAGACCGCCCCTCCTAAGAGGCGCGCCTCATGAGAGGACATGTCTCCACAAGTGGAGGCACATCCACTCATGGGACGTGTCCCTTAGGATGCGGCTGGTAATTACAATCATTTACCATTTGTTAAGCATATACTCACTCGTATATGATCTTCATTATGATGGCGTATGACTTTCAAGAGAATTCCGATTTCATATGAATACAGAAAATCACGGGAATGATAGAATTTAATATGACTGTTTTATATTTTCGATTTTAATGATCTTTATAGAAATATCATAATGAAGTATGATAGTTTCGATCACTCATGAATGACAGTGATACTTGCATCACTGTCATACATATCTGACCGAAGCTACCATACATTAACAAGTTGTCTCATGTTATAGGATTAAGACACTTGTCATGATCTTGTCTAATTCTATCTCTCTACCTTGCCTTTATAAGCAAGGCATCTCATGTACATTTGCATTGAAGCATATTCAACCATTATTCAATCTTGCATTGTTGAAGCAAGTATTCTTGCCATTTTCTCTCTTGTGGAAGATATTTTGGTCTAGCAACTATTCCTAGGGGTGTTGGTGAAATATTCCCAACCCAATCTGATCTTATTTATTCTGAGTTTGTTTTCCCAAGAATTCTTTCACCAGCGAATAGGGGAGGGTTTTATTTTGTTTTTTTGCATTTTTTTCCTATTTTTTCGGTGTTTTTGAGTTTTATGCGAATAACATGACAATATACAATGTCGATAATGGAACATAACCGAAGCATACAACGATTCTATTAAATAAAGACTATAATTACATAGATATGGGCTAAATGCAACATACCCATTCATCCATAGACCTGGAAATGAACTATTACAAGGCTGAAATAAAATTCTCAAGTCTGATATAACTCTGTGACAGCAATTTCGAACTCTCCCAGCTCTAGATATGACTCCCCAATTCGATTCTAGGTGTGAGAGGAGTTTTGCCACTTTTGCAGATGAATTTTCAGCTCCAAATCTTCAAGAACTCCACTTGCCACCTAGGGTTTGAAGCCCAAATGCCCAATGGAGGTGCGGATGACAGTAAGACTGCTGCAAGATGGTAGAAATGCCCTCTAAAAGGTCTGGTCTGCAATCTGATGTGAATTTCTACCCCTCCAAATGACTGATCTGCAATATCCCTCCCAAATACTTGCTGCCAAACTGATAAGCAAACCTTTCTATGTTGTTTTTACCTTCTAGAATGTTGGGGCTACATCCAACACTCTCTTCTCCCAAGAGCTTTTGTTCTTGGAAGGCAAAATTTGCATGTAGAAACCCTCCTTGAGCTCCAACCTGCACGGTTCTCTGAAAATATAAACTCATGATATGTCAAATGGCAACCTCCAACTCCTTTTTATAACTTTTTACTATTCCCTCAAGGAGGTCACCCCTTTTTAGGTTTTTTACTTGTCTCCTCATGCTAGGCATGGCTTTTCAATAAGCCCCCCTTTTAGATCATTAAAGTTGTTTTTAAAGCCCACAAGTTATGTCTCTAGGCATCATGGCACAAGGGGGGTGAACTTTTCACTATTCATCCCTCTAATTTTATGTTACAATTCACCCCTTTACTATTCCATTATAGACAACTTAAATATTTCCAAATTATTCCTAAATTCATCCTCTAAACTCCGACTGAAGGCTCGAAAAGCACCAAGCAAGGCTCCACAATCCCCGGATTGGGTCCCATAACCATACTGTTGATCTACGGGAACCCTAGTAGTAGGCCAACATTTGCTCCAATCTGAGTTTCCTAAGGAAGGGACGTTACAGTCCTCCCTTCCCGGGATTGCTTTCCCCTAAGCAATTGCAAAGCTAGATGCTGAAGTATCATCTCTCCTTCCCATGTGGCATCCTTTAACGGCAAGTCCTTCCATCGCACCAAATACTCTCTGATAACTTTGTTCTGCAACCTCCTCTCCCTCATATCAAGAATCTTTGCAAGAATCAGTATCAACCGGCCCTCCTCATCCATGGGAGGCAAATCTGGTGATGAAGTAACATGCTTCCCCAAAGCCTTCTTCAAACAAGACACATGAAAAACATTATGTATCTTGCTCTCCGAGGGTAACTCAAACTCGTAAGCAACCTCTCCAATCCTCCGAAGAACTCTGTATGGGCCATAAAATCTAGGCTTGAGCTTTTCAACCCCACTCCTCTTGAGTATACTCTGCCTATAGGGTTGTAGGCACAGAAAAACCATATCACCAACCTCAAAGGTCCTCTCAATCCTGTGTCGATCATCACAAAGCTTATGCTGATTCTATGCCTGCTGAATGTTATCCTTAAGTGCCTTAAAGATATCCTGATTGTCCTGAAGCCACTCTCGACCTCTAGGTGCTCTACTATCACCTAGCACCAAATCTACAAACAATAAGGCATCATGACTATATAAAGCTCGGAAGGGAGTCATGCCAATAGACATAAGATGTGTAGTATTATAACAATTCTCGCTCAAATATAACTAATGCACCCATGCTCTCTGCTAACTCGAAACATAATTACGCAAATATCTCTCCACCCACTTGTTGAAAATCTTTGTCTGCCCATTAGTTTGAGGGTGGTAACTGGTGCTAGGGGTCAACTCTGTACCTATAAGTCGGAATAGTTCCTCCCAAAATATACTCATGAACCTACTATCCTGATCACTGACAATGGTCTTGGGGAGTCCATGTAGATGGAATACCTCATAGAAGAATAACTCTGCCACTTGTGAGGCTGTGAAATTGGCTGCAATAGAAAAGAAGTGTGCATACTTCATCAATCTATCAACAACCACATATATGCAATCCTTCCCCTGATCTCTCGGAAGACTAGTAATGAAATCCATCAATATACCTTCCCACTTCTACTCTGGAATAGGGAATGGCTACAGAAGTCAAGCTGGGAAAGTATACTCTGACTTGTTCTGCTGACAAGTGACACACTCATGAACATAGCGTAGGGCATCATCCTTGAGACCCTTCCATGAGAATCTCTCACAAACCTGAATGTATGTCTTGAAGTACCCAGGATGTCCTGCTAGTGGTGTATCATGGATGGCACGTAGAATCTTTCCCTCCAGCTTCAATCCAGGAACTAGATAGATTCTATCCTTATAGTATATCACATCATCAATCACAGTGTACCTATCATCCTGGACTTGTCCATCCAAAACCTCACATGCAAACTGATTTTTGGAATACTCAACTAAAAGTTGAGACTTCCAATCAGTTGAAATCTCACTCATGGAACAAAGGGCAGCAACGAAGGGCCTCTTGGAAAGTGCATCAACAACAACATTTTTCTTCCCCTTGACAAATTCAATGTCAAAATCATATGCTTGAATCTTGTTGACCCACTTTTGTTGGCACTCATTAAGTTCTTTTTGTTCCAAGAAGTATTTCAGACTATTGTGGTCAGTTCTCACCACAAACTTCCCACCCACCAAATACTATCGAAATTTCACCAAGGCATGCATAATGGTGAGCATCTCCTTATCGTAGGTGGAGTACAATCTCTCCTTATCCCTCAATTTTCTTCTCTCAAATGCAATGGGATGGCGGTTCTGCATAAGTACCACTCCTGTGCCCCCTCTTGATGCATCACACTCTAGAACAAAGGGTTGAGAGAAGTTTGGAAGAGTTAAAACTAGACATGTTCTCATAACCTACTTGAGATTGTCAAATACACTTTGGGCCTCATTTTTCCATATAAAAGCCCCCTTCCGTGTAAGGTTTGTGAAAGGAGCTTCTAGCTATGAATACCCCTTAACGAATATCCTATAATATGCACATAATCCTAGGAAACCATGCAACTCTGAAACATTCCTAGGTGGCGGCTAATCTAGCATTGTCTGTATCTTCTCCTGGTGAACTTTCACTCCATCCACACCAATGACATGTCCCAAGTATAATATCTCTGTAAGTCCAAATTCAAATTTGGACATCTTGGCAAACAGAGATTGAGCCTCCATAATACAAAGAACCTCATCCAAATGCCTCATATGCTCCTCCCAGGTTCTACTGTATATCAGGATGTCATCAAAGAATACAAGCACATATTTACCCAACTGCTTATTGAACACATGATTCATGCATGACTGCAACATAGTAGGTGCATTAGTGAGACCAAATAGCATCACTAAAATCTCATAGTGTCTGTTGTGGCATCTAAATGTTGTCTTATGGATATCCTCCTCACGAACACGAATCTGATGGTATCCTGATCGAAAATCAATCTTCGAAAAATATACTTCTCCATGGAGCTCATCTAGTAACTCATCTATGCGCGGAATCAGATACCGGTTCTTAATTGTTTTCTTATTGAGTGCACGACAGTCAATGCACATGCCCATAATGCCATCCTTCTTCACCAACACCACAGAAGAAGCGAAGGGGATAGAACTACGCCTAATGAATCCCATGTCTAATAAATCTTGGATGGTCTTCTCTATCTCACCCTTAAATGCCTTAGGATGACGATAAGGGACAGTGATCATAGGCTTGGTGCCCTCCTCTAGCTCTATCACATGCTCAAACCCACGGTCAGGAGGTCTACCGGAAGGAAGGTCTCCAAACACCACGTTGTGCCTGTCCAACACCATCTGGATATCTACATGAAATGTTGGTCTATCATCTGAAGAAGGTGACTTGGACGAAATGAAACACTGTGTCGCCCAAGCAATATCCCCATGCCTGAAAAATAGACTACATCCTACGTGTTAAAACTAACATAGGTCCACTATCAGAGAGAGCCTTTAGCACAACCTTCTTGCCACCAACTCTAAACTCCAGCTCCATCCTCTTAAAACACTGTATATACCTACCAAGTGACGGTAACCACTGGATGCCTAACATTGCATCGATGTCACCTAAACCCACCTTATTAAAATCATCGGTAAAGGTGTAATCTCCCAACTGTATACTAAGTTGTGAAACTACCCTGGTGCACCTCATAGAAAATGCATCTGCTACTCTCACACTGAAACCAGGAAAATCCTCCACTAGAAATCCTCGCTTAGCAACTAGTAATTCATCAATAAAATTGTGCATGGCACCACTATCAACAAGGCAAGTCAAACGTTGTCCATTAATCACTCCCTTCAAGTAGAAGGGATGGTATCTAGGGACTCCTAAAAATGTGGCAATGACAGGGTTGGGTGCATCCAATTTGTCACCCACCCGAAGCTCCACCTGTGGGGCCTCTCATACATCCTCACCATTGCTTCCCTCTAAATATGTATCCTGTATATGTTCATCATCCACATCAGACACAACCTCAATCAGATGGGCCTTGCCTCTCCCAAGGCATCAATGTTCGGGTTCCCAAAGCTCCTTACATGTGAAGCATAGCTTCTTCCTTCTCAACTCATTAAGTGTCTCCTGATCCATCCTAGGAGGAGGTGGTGTACTCCTGTGCTATGTCGGAGACCTCTGGAAAGGCTTGGAGCCCTTGGAAAACTTCTTATTCAACTGATAAGAAATAGGAGGTGGTGAAGTATCAAGGTATTGGGTAATCTGAATAGCCTCATGTAAGATTTTAGGCTTAAGAGCCTTGACCAAACCCCGTAACCGGTCATGTAAACCCTTTACGAAAAGCATCACCACACGTCTACCTAGTATCTTAGGGACCATAACAACAATGCGTTGAAACTCATTAATGTAAGTTTCAAAATGTCCTATCTATCGCAGAAGTGCTAAATACCTATAGTACAACTAAACATACTTACAGTCAAATCTGGCAATCAACCGCTCAGTGAAATCCCTATAACAATGAATGAGTCTATGGTTTTGGGTATCCAAACCATGATGCCACCAATCCTAAGCCATGCCCTCCAAGTGTAGTACTGCAAACTGAATGGCCTTGTCCTTAGGCATTAGCTTAAGTGAAAGGTAGATGTCAAGGTTGTGCACCCAAGCTCGGGCAGTGATCTTCTCACTACCATCAAAGGAAGATAAAGTGAGCTTGCTAGTAGCTCGATGGAGGTCACCGTCAGGCTACTGTCTAGGTTCTCTATCACCACAATTCTTCATGGTATCTCTACGCTGTGAACAATACTAATGTAGAGGGAAAACCTCTCTAACATGCTCTAGGAGTCGTGCCGACTCATCACTCACTGCCATAACATCATGAAACTCCACACCCTCAAGCGCGTCAACTAGTGGTAGCTCATCTCTAGGAGGAAAATGAGGTTGCATGGGCCTATTTGTTGTACATGTATGAGCCCTGTCATGCCAATGAGACCCAAGAGTATTGTCCATCGATGAGGGAGCCCTACCACTCCCATGGTTGCCTGTAACTATAATAGACCTATCTACCCTATCATGTCTATCATGTATGCCACACCTATCCCTAGGCCAACCCAAATCCATCCTGTCAAGGGTATTCTAGAGTCTACTTAAAGCCTGTACAATCAATGGTTGTGTATTAAGGAGAGTTTTGAATAACTCTTGATCAAAATCTTCTTGCCAATTTTGTCACTCCCCATCAGTATCTCCCATAGCTGCACCTAGAATACTAGTGTCAACCCCAAACCGTCTGTGTGCTCTCTTGCGGGTGTAATATCTATGTGGCTCGACCTCTCTAAGATGCATAGAACTAATCAGAGTGACAATAGGCTGGCATGATCATGGCTCTGATACCACTGAAAGATTCCCAACCCAATCTGATCTGACTTTTTTTGAGTTTGTCTTTTCAAGAAGTCTTTGACCTACAAATAGGGGTGGGTTTTATTTTATTTTTTTTAACGTATTTTTCTGAGTTTTTTTGTGTTTTTGTGTTTTATGCGAATAACATGACAATATACAACGCTGATAATGGAAAATAACCAAATCATACAACGATTATATTAAATAAAGACTAAAATTACACAGATATGGGCTAAATGCAACATACCCATTCTTCATCCATAGACCTGGAAATGAACTATTACAAGTCTGAAATAAATTTCTCAGGTCTGATATAGCTCTGTGACAGAAATTTTGAACTCTCCCAGCTCTAAATATAACTCCCCAATTTGGTTCCAGTGTGAGAGGAGTTTTGTCACTGCTGTAGGTGAATTTTCAGCTCCAAATCTTCAAGAATTCCACTTGCCACCTAGGGTTTCAAGCCCAAATTCCCAATGGAGGTGCGGCTGACTGTAAGACTATTGCAAGATGGTAGAAATGCCCTCTAAAAGGTCTGGTCTGCAATCTAATGTGAAGTTTTGCCCCTCCAAATGATAGATCTGCAATATCCTTCCCAAATACTTGCTACCAAACTGATAAGAAAACATTTCTATACTATTTTTACCTTCTAGAATATTGGGGCTACGTCCAACACTCTCTTCTCCCAAGAGTTTTCGTTTCTGGAAGGCCAAATCTGTTGGCAACAATAGGGAAAACAACTGAGGGGGAGGGGGGGGTGTGGGGGGTGAATCAGTTGTCACAGAATTTCAAACTTAGTAAACTTATTAACCTTTATTCTCATATCTGATTAATAACAGTGAAAGCATGAATCAATCAACACATCAAAATCACATATAACACCAAGGTTTTTGCGTGGAAACCGTGTTAAGTGAAAAACCACGATGGAAGTTAATCCACAAGTTATACCTTGTTAAAAGTATAAGAAGAATATATGAGGAATGCACATGCATTTAGGCACACTACCTAGAGCTCACTACTCAAATAAAGACTCACTGTCTTATAGAAAATATTCAGATTAAATCCATCTAAGGAATTTGAATTGAGAAAGTAGCATCTGCTAATGCTTGAGTATAGTTTCGGTTAAGCACATGAACACTTCTTCACTTTCTTTCACTCTTCTTCACACTTTGCTCTTCCTTCGAATGATTTGAACCTTTTTCGCACATAGCACTCGCACACTTCGCATTCCATACAATTCTCAAATGAAGAAACAATCACTTATATATATCCACAACAAGAAATTGCATTGCTTTATATCGGCGTCAACACAATAATAAAATGAATGTAAACTGTCAGCCCAAAACAATAAAGATTATCAATGCGCATCAACCAAGGTCATTCCATAACATAGTAGAGATCCAAAATAATGTTCTCGAACACAAAACACTTTCAAATATTCTTCCTCGAAGATCCACAACACGCTTCAAACACCTTGTTGGCCATGAACATGAAAAAAATGAACACGCAAGAGAAAATCTCGGATCACGAACACAATGATCAATGCGGACGTGCAACACAAATAGAACATGATCTAGAAACGTCCATGAACACCACAGTAACATACGCAACAACTATGATTATCAAATACACATTATCTTCTTCCACGAACACCATTTGTAGTAACAGAATAGTTGTCAGAACACAAAAACTTATAACTTGCTCAAATCTTCATGCGCACCTCTGAAACTTTC
The DNA here is from genome assembly GCA_007115665.2 of Sequoiadendron giganteum. Taxonomy (NCBI): domain Eukaryota; kingdom Viridiplantae; phylum Streptophyta; class Pinopsida; order Cupressales; family Cupressaceae; genus Sequoiadendron; species Sequoiadendron giganteum. Next base: position 400,286,535 of record CM021106.1, read on the forward strand.
GAATTAGAAACTAGATAGGTTTGAAAACAAACCCTTTAATCCGCAACATCTCACTATCAACATACTGAACTTTCTACCATACTGATCTTCACTGCTTCATAGACAACCTGTAACATATTTTATTACGATTTTCTCATTATCCTCAACATACACAGTCTAAAAGACACTAATGCTAATAGTGTTGACATCAATGACAACCACATATCAGCAACTCAACCACAACATCCAACAATCTCCCCGTTTGGCATTGATGGCAACACATGATGTGAAAAACACACCATCAACACAACTGACTCTTCTTCCAAAAATCTCCCCTTTACACATTGCTTCTTCTCTCCCTTAGTTCTCCAAGAGTTTTTCACATTACTCTTCTCCCCCATTGACATCAATGGCAAAGGTACACAATCTCTGAACCACATTTATGAACCATCTAACTACTCCGCCTGATTAGCAGCCACCACAACATCAATCTAAATCAAGATATGACTGTGAATGCACAGACTGGTGCAAAGACTATGCATCTTAGTTCTGATTAGGAGGGGTAATCACCCCTAACTCCCCTCTGAGATACTCAAAAGTATCCTTGGGAAAAAGGCTTAGTAAAGATGTCTGCAATATGTTCCTTAGCAGGCACATACTCCATTTTGACTTCCTTATCATTCACCTTATCTCTCAAAAAGTGGTACTTGATAGATATATGCTTGGTCTTTGAATGTAGTACCGGATTCTTAGAAATGTTTATAGCACTTGAGTTATCACAGAATATGGCAATAGGTTCATCATAAACAACTTTGATATCTTTCGACATCTGTTTCATCCACAATACTTGAGTACAATTGTTAGCAGCAGCAATAAATTTTGCCTCTACAGTAGACAAGGAAACGGCATTCTGCTTTTTGATTAACCATGAAATCAATTTCTTTCCCAAGAAAAATGCACCACCACTAGTACTTTTCCTGTCATTCACATCTCCTGCCCAATCGGCATCACTAAAGGCACTTAAAGTAAGATCATCATCTTTAGGATACCACAAGCCAAAATCAAATGTTCCCTTCAAGTATCTGAAAATTCTCTTCACAACAGTCACATGAGATTCCTTAGGATCGGCTTGAAATCTAGCAACAATGCATATAACATTCATGATATCAGGTCTAGTTTGAGTCAAATAAAGCAATCCACCAATCATTGATCTGTATCTAGTCTAATTTTCCTTTGGAGAATCATCATCTTGTGTCAACTTACATCTGGTCACCATGGGTGTACCGACTGGTTTTGAATCTTCCATACAAAACTTCTTTAGCAGTTCTCTCACATACTTGGACTGAGATATAAAGATCCCTTTATCCACTTGAGTAATTTGCAATCCCAAAAATAATTTCAACTCTCCAATCATTGACATCTCAAACTCATTTTGCATCTCATTAGCAAACTTCATGCACAAACCATCATCTCCTCTAAAAATGATATCATCAACAAAAACTTCCACAAACAAATCTTTATCATCATCAATCTTGAAATATAGATTACTATCAGCAGTACTTTTGTTAAATCCAAGCTTCAACAAGTACTTATCCAATCTAGCATACCAAGCTCTAGGGGTTGCTTGAGTCCATATAATGTTTTCTTCAACCGACAAACCATATCTCCCTGATCAGTCAATTGAAATTCATCAGGTTGCCTAATATACACCTCTTCCTCTAATTCACCATTTAGAAATGCTGACTTGACATCCATCTAATAAACTTTGTAGTTTTTGTAAGCATCATAAGCAAGAAACAGTCTCACAACTTCAATTCTAGCAACAAGAGAAAAAGTTTCTTCAAAGTCAATTCCTTCCATCTAAGAATATCCTTTGCATACCAGTCTTGCTTTGTTTTTGATAACTTCACCTTGTTCATTCAGTTTGTTTCTAAAGACCCATTTAGTTCCAATTATAATTTTGTCTTTAGGTCTAGGAACAAGAATCCATGTATTATTCTTCTCAATTTTTTGTAGTTCTTTTTTCATTGCTTCAATCCAATGTTCATCTTTGCATGCTTCATTGACATTACTTGGATCAACCTTTGAAATTAAACAGTATTCTTCTGCAATTCTTCTCCTAGTCTGGACACCTTTGTTCTTATCTCCTATAATCTGATTTTCTGAATTTTTCAATCTCACATACCTTGGAGTCTTAGAGTGTTCTTGAATTTCAGGCTCTTGTGGTCTCTCTTCTGTACTTTCACTAGTCTCTCTTTCTTGATCTTCTTGATTCACCAGAACGATTTGAACTTGATTTGAAGTCTGACTCTTGTTTGTACTGTCATTCTGATCATCAGAATCATATCCACAGGTTTTGAAGGGTCTAGCAATGTCTTCATCAACCTTAACATTTGCACTTTCAATCATTTTCTTCAATCTCTTGTAGCACCGGTAGGCCTTACTCTTAGTAGAATAACCAAGAAAGATTCCTTAATCACTTCTAGCATCAAACTTTCTTATATCTTCATCTCTCTTGATATAGCATTTACTCCCAAAGATTTTGAAATATCTAACAGTAGGCTTATGACCAAACCATAGATCAAAAGGAGTCTTACCAGTATTACCTTTGATTTGTACCCAGTTAACAGTAGTACTTACAACTTCTCTCCAATGGATATGAGGGACATTTCCTTCCAACATCATGGTTCTAGCAGCACCTTGAACTGTCCTATTCTTCCTTTCCACAACTCCATTTTGTTGAGGGGTTCCCAATGCAGATAGTTGTCTGTTTATCCCATGTTCTTCACAAAAAGAATTAAACTCTCCGAAAGTAAATTCACCACCTCTTCCCGATCTCAAACACTTAATCTTCAGACCTGTCTCTATCTCAACCATAGCCTTGAAGATCTTGAACTTTTCTAGAGCTTCATATTTCTCCCTGAAGAAAGTAACCCACATCATCCTAGAGTAATCATCAATAAGTAGCATGAAGTACCTGTAACCTTGTAGACTTCTGATTCAAGCAGGACCACATAAGTCAGTATGCACAAGCTCCAACAATTCATTTGAACAATGTTGTTTGCTTCGAAATGAAATTCTAGTTTGTTTTCCTAACTGACATTCCTTGCATATGGTATTAGTAGGCTTCACGAACTTGGGAAGATCTCTCACTGCCTATGATGAACTTATCTTGATATTATTGTCAAAGTTTACATGACACATTCTTCAATGCCACAACCAACTTTCATCAACTTGAGCAATTAGACAACTTTTACTAACAGCATTCAGATGAAAGATGTTACCTTTTGTTTTAGTACCTGAAACAATCACAATTCCAAAACTTCCTAGTATGCTACATTTTCTATCTTTGAATTGAAGACTGTATCCCTTATCAACCATCTGTCCAATACTCAGAAGATTATGCTTCAAACCTTCAACATAAAGAACATCATTAGTATTATCCTTACCATCAAAAGAAGCACATCCTCTACCATGGATTATATCACCATTGTTATCACCAAATCTTACAACACCACCATCATACTTCTATAGGCTTACAAATTTACTTTTATCACCTGTCATGTGATGTGAACAACCACTATCAATAACCCATTCATCTTTCTCTTCAACCCGAGCATCTAGAGCTTTCTCCACATTTGTACAACTAGCAAATTTAGTAGACACAGGATTATTTTCCTTGGTAGCAATAAATACAAACTCATCTTCACTTACATTCCCTTTGTCAGATTCATCATCTATCACACCTTCATCGGCAACATAGTTGTAATGTCCCCTTACTAGGTAGAACAGTTGGTTCAGAGGTTAGCCTATCATTCTGATCCTCGTAGGCTGACAGATGTGTTTAGAGGATCACTTGAGGCAGTTATCCAGTGTTTGGGAACATTACTCCTTCAATTGATTCAAGTTTGGGCCCTAGCAGACGTCTCCAGAGTGATTTACTGATACTTACTATTTATAGTAAGTCAGGCAGGCAGGAGCTGCTATTTATGGCAGGGCACCTGGTTCAGTTGGTCAGCTCAGTTTCGACCCAGTTTGATGATATGATGAGCAAACAGTGTTTACTTGGGCATTTAATGTTTATTAAAAGTTTATTAATTTGACTTTATAATATAGAGTCACTTTAATGAAATATTAAAATAATTAAATGGCGAATTATAAAGTATTTAATACTTTATAAAAAGGGGAGTTAAAATAATAATTAAATGAGCATTTAATTATTAATCAAAAAGGGACGCCATTTATTAATATTTGTCCCAAGTCTTAAAAGGGTGAATTCATCATTTATTTAAATGATTATTAAAATGCCTTTTAGGTCGAACTTATGAAGAGAGATATAAATACTGCCAAGCCAAATCGAACTCACATATGTTATGATTATTCAAATTTGTTTTTTCTCTCTGAGAGCATTGGGGTTTGCGAAACAAGGGTTTCAACAGATCATTGGATTTTGGAGAACGTTCCCTCTTCAGAATCAAGCATACTAAGACTGTGCAATACCAGTTGAAGATTGTCAGTTGAGTGGCTTCATTCAGAGGCCATTACAGTGCATATTGTGGAGTACAGATTCAGAGTTCTTGATCGATTATCTTTCAGCAGTGAATATTTCCATTGATAGTGTTTTATCCAGCATCTAACACGCATTACGAGAGTGTACGGATTTCTTTATTGGTGGTACAGGCCATACTTTGCTGCAATAAGGGCCGTGCTTTTCCTGTAGGCAGATACGACTTGCCTTTGTGACTTCTGCTTTCAACAGTTGGGGCACCTAGATCTTTGGAGTGTTTGGCAACGAATTCGAGGCTGGAGAAGTCATTATCTCAGCTTGGCCGTACTTTCCTTCTTCATAATGGCGGCTGCAATAATCATGTTTTCTTTGAAATAAAAAATGTTGCCTTTTTCTTATATGTCCGAATTTAATTATTGTATGAGTCCTGAAGTTTAATATATAGAGGCGCCATCATTTGAGGAGTGATTTTGAGGCTTGTTTTCCATCTATGAATTTATTATGAATTTTTATAGCATTCTTGAGCAAAATCGCAATTTATCTTTATTTGCAAAAACCTACAAAAACATCAAAAATACAGAAAACAAACAAAAACTTAGCAGTATCAGCTAGTGATCGGGTTGAGAGACACCTAGTCTCTTACAATAGTAACACTTCTTTTGAAATTTAGGCTTCTAAGGTCTTGGCTTAGGAACTCTTTTTGGACACCTTGATGCAAAATGACCTATCTTGTTGCAAGAAAAACATTTAATAGGCAACTTTCCTTTATACTTACCTTCTCCTCTAGCTTCCCTTTTGACAATAAGTGCTTCAAGCTCATTCAATTCTTTTTCTTGTTCTTCAATCTATCTCATTTCTTCCTCATATCTGAATACCTTTCTAGAAGAACTTTCACCCAAATCATATCTCTTCTTGTCTCTCCCGGAAGTAGTAGCTTTAAATGCAAATTTTGTCTTCAGAGGGGCATCACCGAATTTACTCAACTCAAAAGCAGTAAGTTTACCAATCAACATATCTCTGGTTATATTTGTCACAGTTCGGAGCTCCTCAATGGCTGTAGCTTTAATTTTGTATGCATCAGGCAAGGATCTAAGCACTTTAGCAACAATCTTTGATTCATCCATCTGTCCACCAGCACATCTGATACCACACACAAATTCATTCACTCTTTGCATGAAAGTAGTAATATTCTCATCATTTCCCATTTTCAACAGTTCATATTTTCCTTTCAGACTCTGTAGCTTAGCCATCTTCACATTAGCATCACCTTCATATAAAGTTTCCAATTTTTTCAGATCTCATAAGTAGTTCTCAGATCCATAACATTCGTCATCTCAGAATCAGTCAAAGCACTCAACAATACTTGCTTAACCCTGATGTTATATTCAGCATCCCTAATCTCAACAGTAGTGGTAGGACCATTCAGAGGAATAACATACCTATTGCTTGTAATTTTCCAATAAGATTCACCAATGCATCTCAAATGACACTCCATTCGAGTCTTCCACAGAGAATAATTTGTTCCATCAAATCTCGGACTATCCTTCTTGTATGTCACCATCCCGGATCACCTCAAGCTGTAAAACTTCTTCCAAGGAACCTACTATGATACCAATTGTTGGCAAAACAAGGGCAAACAACTGAGAGGGGGGGGGGGGTTGAATTAATTATCATAGAATTTCAAACTTATTAAACTTATTAACCTTTATTCTCAGATCTGATTAATAACAGTGAAATCATGAATCAATCAACACATTAGAAGCACACATAACACCAAGATTTTTGCATGGAAACCTTGTTACGGGAAAAACCATGGTGGAGGTTAATCCAAAAGTTATACCTTGTTAAAAGTATAAGAATATATGAGGAATGCACATGCATTTAGGCACACTACCTAGAGCTCACTGCTCAAAGGAAGAATCACTGTCTTACAGAAAATATTCAGATTAAATCCATCTGAGGAATTTGAACTGAGAAAGTAGCATCTGCTAATGCTTGAGTAAAGTTCTGATTAAGCACATGAACACTTCTTCACTTTCTTTCACTTTTTTTCACACTCTGCTTTGCCTTCGAATGATCTGAACTTTTTTCACACATAGCACTCACACACTTTGCATTCCATAAACTTCTCAAATGAAGAAACAATCACTTATATATATCCACAACAAGAAATTACATTACTTTATGTCAGCTTCAACACAATAATAGAATGAACGCAAAATGTTGGCCCAAAACAATAAAGATTATCAATGCGCATCAACCAAGGGCGTCCATAACATAGTAGAGATCCAAAATAATGTTCTCGAACACAAAACACTTTCAAATATTCTTCCTTGAAGATCCACATCATGCTTCAAACACTTTGTTGGCCATGAACATGAAAAAAATGAACACGCAAGAGAAAATCTCAGATCGCAAGCACTCTGATTATCAGATACACATTATCTTCTTCCATGAACACCATTTGCAGTAACAGAATAGTTGTTAGAACACAAAAACTTATAACTTGTTCAAATCTTCATGCACACCTCTGAAACTTTCGAAGTAGAAACTAGATATGCTTGAAAACAAACCCTTTAATCCGCAACATTTCACTATCAACATACTGAAATTTCTACCATACTGATCTTCACTGCTTCATAGACAACCTGTAACATATTTTATTACAATTTTTTCAATATCCTCGACATATACAGTCTAAAAGACATTAATGCTAATAGTGTTGACATCAATGACAACCACATATCAGCAACTCGACCACAACATCCAACAAAATCTACATGTACAAACCCTCCTTGAGCTCCAACCTGCAAGTAGCTCTGGAAATATAAACTCATAATATGTCAAATGGCAGCCTCCAACTCCTTTTTATAACTTTTTACTATTCCCTCAAGGAAGTCGCCCCTTTTTAGGTGTTTTGAATTAGCCACATGAAATACATTTTAGTAATTTTAATCAAAATTACTTGTCTTCTCATGCTAGGAGTTGCTTTTCAATAAGGCCCCCTTTTTTATCACTAAAGTTGTTTTTAAAGCCCATAAGTTATATCTCTAGACATCATGGCACAAGGGGGGTGAACTTTATGTTGGTTGAATATTTTGTAAACTTAGGAGGTTTAGCAAAATGGTGATTTCAACACAGTGTGTGAGTTAAACTCTCCTATTTAAGGGAAGGCTCCCCCTATCTAAATAACTAAAACAAATATGGATGGAACAATAATCTTTCCTCTTATTTCAGGAAAGATCAAACTCTTCTCTCTTCGTAGAAAAGTAACATGAATTTTATAACGGCTACTTGTAAATAAAATCAGTAGAAAGGAAATGAAGTTTCCTGAAAGCTCAAAGACTTCCGTCACTTCCTTCGGGACGGGAAAACAACCTCAAGCACAAAGTCTTGAAAATCTGCAATCCTATCTACCCTTTTAAAAGATAACTTTAATGATAATATACAACGTATGACAGCACAAAGTCTGAAAATATGATGTATCTATTTAACTACTATGAACGATAATAGTCACGAGCACAAAGACTTGTAATTCTTCTTAAATTCTAATCTATGAATTCAATCTTCAATATTGACAGCACAAAGTCTGAAAATATATTAATTGAAGCTCTCTCTAGCAATCTTTCTCAATTTCCAAATGATCACAAAGCAATGCCCCAAAATGACATAAGTGAGAATTCAACACAAAGTCTGAAATCTGCAACTCTTTGATATTATTTGAAAATGAACAACTTGTAATTATAAGGCTCAAAGTCTTTATGAGTACAAAATTCTGCAGAGTTTTCTTGCTTTCCAAAAAGATAACTTTACAAAGGACCCTCTCAAGTATTTATAGGAGAGAGGTCATGAGAAAATGGTGGGAGGATCCCAACTAATTTGAGAAATTCTCTCAACCACCAACTACTTGCAATTGACTTATTCAAAATTACAGTATTAAACTATTTTGACTTGTAATTAGATTACATGTAATTACAATTTACAAAATTGCAAGTGAAAGAAACACTTGCGATTACAAAATTTGTTTTTACATGTAGTTTGTTGAAAACAAAATACATAAAGATAAAACATTTTATCCTACATCAATCCTAGCTTTGAAAGATTGAAATCTGCTGATAATTTGTTGCAACTCAGCTGGATTGGGGCCTAGTGTGTTCTTGGCAACTGCCACAGTCTTCAAGATTACATCAAAATATCCTATTGTTGCTAGTCTATGTTCTTCACAAACAGATTGCATTTTATCAAGGATCATTCTATGGTTGACCAACTTGTGAATTGAATGCATGGTAAATTGTTCTAATTCCAGCTCTTGACGAAGATTTGCTGCCATTTTTGTAGTGACCATATCAGCTGCAAGTAATTCCCCTTCATGATTCAGAATTCTGCAATGGATTTTCTCAAAGCTTGAAAGGATGTCTTGCTGAACTTCATCACTCATTTCTAGAGTAGCTTGGACATCTTTGATGAGATCTTGAATAACCAATGTTTTATTTGTCATGAGTTCTTCAAATTCTATGTATTTTTCTCTGCTTGGTAGAATTGAATTGCTGCATAGAATCTGTAACTTGATCTGATCTATCTCATGCCAAATCTTCAAATCTTTTTCAAGCGGATCCAAACTTTGCTTAAAAACTTCCAAAGTCTGATTCAGCTTTATCTTTGCTATTCTGACATTATTCAAAACCTGTAATGTCTTTTCAATCACTGGTATGCTTTGATCAATCAATTGTGTTACCCAAGAATCAACTGCTTTGGCTTTTTGCGTAATTTTCTCCAATTGCTTGACTGATTCTTCAGAAGTGAAAGAAGTTAAAGGATTAACTTGCTCTGAAGAATTGGCAATCTTCTGAATAACTGAGATAAGCTGTGAATTCTCCTCTTTCAACTTTTCTTTCTTTGCCAGAAGCTCATTGTAACTATGTGTTAGAACAGATACTAAATTTTGAGCGTCTTGCATCATACCAGCATGTGTCTACTTGCCTAAATCCACCCTTGTGAATTTATAATCAGAAACTTGCATTTCTTCTGGTGACTTGTCTGCAAGGGGTTTAGCTATCTCTGCATATTTCATTTTGTTGCTGTCCACAACTACCCGTGAGACGGTCTTAGCTTTCTTTGCAGCTTTTGGCTTTGAACTCTTCAATTGCTGGAAATCAAATACATCTGGAGAGATTGCCTATTTCTTTCTCTTTAGAGTGACTGAACTCAACCATGGAGGAAGATCCAATGTGTCAGTATTTGAAACAACAACCGTATTTGAAACAGCAACAGATTCATTTTGAGTCACGGTTGTCACTCTTGGAGATGTCTCAGTTTGAATCGCAACAAAAGCTTGACTGGATGGCGCATTGTGATCAACATTAGCCATGAAACAATCAAAGCTTGCAGCAGATGTATCAATTTCTGGAAGCGTTATCTGTGATGTGTTTGGATACATTGGATTAGCATCACAAACATTCTCTAGATTATCATGCATGTTTTCTATAGAAGCAGTCACCGTTGATGAAGTTGATGTATGAAGAGCAGCTTCAATAGGAGGAACATAAACCGTTGAAAAGGAATCAATATCACTATCAAATTGGGACAACGGAGACATCGCTGATACAGGTGCAGCATCAATCTGAGGGGACATTATACTTAGAGTAATAGGAGACTGAGGAACTTCTTTTTCCTGTTGATCGATGACTTGGATCTGCGTCTCTCTAACCTCCTTCCCTTTTAATGTCGGTTCCTCCAGAGGTTGTTCTATGGCACAATTGACTCTCAGCTTGATCCTCGTTCCTGAAGAAGAAGCACCTTCCTTGGATTTATCCCTGACTTCTGATTTCAATCCAACAGGTCCAGCGGAATCAACTTCATTATTAACCCTGATTTTTATAGTCTTAACACCTATACTCTTGAGCCAAGAGTTAGTATTTGCCAAGATTGACTGAAATCTATTGAAGATAGAAACTAATTCTTTATTAGACCATTGTATTGTTGGAATAGAAGCATCAGCAACTCTTTGTTCTTCATATTCTAGATCTAAAATCAGCCCATCATCAATTACTCCTTCTGGAATCAAGGTTAGATTAAAATCAATAACCTGCTCAACTATAAGCCTGCAATAGTCCATTTTATAGATATCCTTCTCTGTTCGGAGATCTGCCCAAATATCTTCAAGGCGATGCACATGAGTGAAGGCCCTCTTTATCTTGTCCTTCATGCCTCTGTAATCAAAATCTGCTCTAGCTTTGAATCTTTTCATCTTAACCTCCTGAATCTCGGTTTGCATAGCTTTTGCCTTTGGAGTACTTGTTAAGGAGTATCTCCCAATCTGTAATGGTTTATGAGATGAGATACTCACTCCAGTTTTATGTTGCAAAGCTTGCCGTGCATGCACCATCATCAACTGTCTTGCTAGCTCCATTAAAATGATCTTATCAGTTGGATACCTCGGCAACATGTATGGCTGATCTTCAAAACAGCCAACCCTCATATAGGTAAAAGTAGGAAACTGAAGAAAAAGGCAACCAAATTCATTGACTTTTTTCCAAGCAACATCTGATACCCTGTTGTTCTGCAAGTTCTTGTCAAAAAGGCACATGAAATAGCCAAAGAACGCATCTTGAACTCTTCTATAATGAATCCTGCTAGGAATCAAAGGCAGCTGATCATAGTATTCCCAAACTGGGATTAGGGATCTATCTCCGACAGTAGAAAGGCTTGGAAACTGTCTCAATGAAGCTGCTATATAAACTAGATAGGAATTCATATAAAAAGAGAGCGTGGTAGGAACTTGTGCAAGCTGCTCACATAAGCTATCACTGATTATTTCACCCCAGAAGATTGGGTGTTGTGCCTTTCTAATCACCACTATGAATTTGTACATCCACTTCTCAAAGACATTAGAGAATTTTAACCCCATGATTCTGCTCAAGAGAGTGATGGTATCATTAATTTCTTCTTTGAAGTTAGATCGATATAGCTTAGCCCACCGAGACACACCAGCTCGACGCTTGAGAAGCCATTTGGTATTGATGTGCTGTTTACAATCATCTTTCTTTTGCTCATAATGATCTAGAGCACTCTTCACTGAGATATCTGAATATATGAATGAATCCGGAACTCTGAAAACCCTATGAATGATTTCTGGATCAAGCCGTATGACTACCTTCCCATCATCATCTTTAATGGTTCTGGATTCTCTGTCAAAATGAGCCGCGCACGCAAGGACGAACTCTAGTTCTAGGACAGCAACAGGAAAGGAAGCAACCAGATGAATATGACTTTTAAACAGCAACTGCATATGATGAGAAGTTGATTTCTCAGCTCTCCCCAAAAAATCGGACATATCAACATGCCCAATCTCCATGTCCTTGATTTCTTCAATGTTTGAGACAACATGAGAAGGTGAAATCTCATTCTGGTATTTGTCATATTTGTACTTCATCTTTTTGTTTGGTGGAGAAGAAGGTTCCTCCGTCATTGAACAAGAATCTGCAAGACTGCGATGAAAGTTCCATAAGGTCAAGACATCATCAACGTTTACAGGCGTAGACATGGCGAAGGCTCAAACTCAAAATGGTATTTTGGCTGTTTGAGGGCAGAAAATGAGCAGTATAACTCATTTCGGGTTTTTGGAGGCTGATTACGAGTGAAAATGACATATGCTTTTTATGACAAATGAAAAAGTTAGACTGCAACTTTACAAAGTGCAAGTCACAACTTTTTAAATTGTATTTGCAGTCAAGGATAAAAAGTCCGTTTTTAAGACACTTTAAGAGCATTTCGGGATTTTGAAGGCCGACTGCAAGTGGGAAGTCAGTGTTGGAATTTTTGGAAGGCATTGCAAGTAAAAGAACATTACTTTTTTCACTTGCGCATTTGATTAAAATCTCCGACTTGCAATGGGTGAATTAAAACCCGAATTACTTCTCTTCACAAAGATATCATTTTTTATTTTTTTTTGTTTCTTTTCAACTTTCAGAAAATGGTAAATGGGATGAAGTGAAGAAAACGGATGCCATGAGGAAAACGTATTTTGGTACAAGGCATTTTTAAAGAATGAGGGCATGTGAAATGGAAAGAAAAAACGTTTTCTAAATAAATAGAAAAACGCGTTTTCAGCTGATAGGAAGATGATAACGTATGAAGTGGAATGAATGCAGTTATATGGAGTGGCGAAATGCGTTATCATGCATTAACTATGTTCATGATGCAATGGCGAAAATGAGAAAGAAGCGCTTTTTGTGAAGAGACGCGTAAATGTGTATGGAAAGACAATGGCGTTGGTGAATGTGGAGAAGAGAAACGCGTTTTGGTGAAAACGTTTTCAGCAAAGTCATTTGGTGAACAAAACGCACACAAAGAAACGACTTACAAGGATATAAAATAAAGAAAGACAAAGAAAAGAAGAAGAAACATACCTGAAACGAAAATCGTAGACAAACAAGAAGAAGAAACCCTAGGCGTGATTGCAAACTCAGAATAATGAAAATGACTCGATTATTTGTAGTTGAAAGCCCGATTTTTAAGCAAACGAATTTATGAGATCTCCAAGGGAAGAGAGGTGAAATAGGATTCGAATTGCTTCAGTGTATGGCGTCGGACTTTTACACGTCTTTAGCAAGTTACTCAAAATGAAATCGGGGCTTTTGAAGTGCTTTGCAAGTCAATCGGGTCTTTCAAAGACAAATGCAAGTTACTTAAAATAAAATCAGACATTTAAAAACACTATATGAGCAAATTAGGATTTTCAAATGCAATTGCAAGCAATTTTAAAGAAAATCGGACCTTTTTTGAACAATTACGAGTATTTTAAAGGAAATCGGACCTTTTCCAAGCAATTGCAAGTGACTTAAAGGAAATCGGACCTTTTCCAAGCAATTGCAAGTATTTTAAAGGAAATCGGACCTTTTCCAAGCAATTGCAAGTGACTTAAAGGAAATCGGACCTTTTTTGAACAATTACGAGTATTTTAAAGGAAATCGGACCTTTTCCAAGCAATTGCAAGTGACTTAAAGGAAATCGGACCTTTTTTGAACAATTACAAGTATTTTATGAAAAATGACTTGTAATGAACTTAAAAAGTTCCTATAATTGCAAGTATCTCAAAAAGTTCCTATTAAAGATATTTTTAAAGTAACTTGCAATTAAGTTCAAAAACTCCTACTTGCAATGGTGTCAGAAAAACCCGAATTGGATCAAAAACACACTAAAAATGACTCAGAAATTGACGAAAACAGGCGAGAATGTGTAAAAAGCGGTAACCCAAAGGACTATAGACTTAAAAACTAAGATTTGCTAATCTTTGCACCTCGAAGTACGTGCCAAGAGAAGAAAACCTTCAAATTTAATCAAAATTTTCATTGGTTATCCCAATTTTTAACAAGTCAAAAATTAGGGACAACACTTTACACTATTCATCCTTCTAATTTTCTATTACTATTCACCCCTTTACTATTCCATTTCAGACAACTTAAATATTTCCAAATTATTCCTAAATTCATCCTCTAAACTCCAATTGAAGGCTCGAAAAGAACCAAGCAAGGCTCCACAATCGTCGGATTGGGTCCCCTAACCATACCACTGACCTCTGGGAACCCTAGTATTAGGCCAACCTCTGCTCCAATCTAAGTTGCCTAAGGAAGGGACACTATAGTTGGGGAGTCACCATCTATTCCCACAAAAAACCCTACGGGTATACCAGTTTCAGTAGTGCGACTAATCTATCCTACCTGGTTGGTTGGAGGAATTACACAAATTTCTCGCTTGGAGCTTACAAGAGAATTTACGAAATTCGTGAAGTCTCTTTCAGAGACGATTTTCGTTATTAGATATTGGTCTTATTTACAGGAGAAAAGTTCACAATTCAAAGTTCAGAATTCATGGTTGGACATTTACAGGGAAAATTAGAGATTAAAATATTTAATATGGATGTGATAGCTACAAGCATAGTCACTATACCACACATCCTAGCATTAATGGCTGTGTAAAGGATGATATGAATAAAATAAGAGGGGATTATTCCAGCTTCACACCCTTATAATATTAATTGCCACCTTTAATGTAAACCATACCACCTGTGAAGGAATCGCAAGGTTGCAAAAGGGGAGCCGTATAGTCTTAGGATTCTTTAAAAGGTGACGTGGAGGGGAAGACTCGGTCAAAATTGAGCCACCACCTCTTTTCAAGAGAATTCGATGCTATTTATGCAGCCGTATACCTCCAAAAGGCCATTGTACATATTCACAAGCTTGTTGTACTACTTGTTGGGCACTATATTTGGTGATTGAAAGATTATTTAATATGTGGGAATTAAAAGAATAATATGAACATAGAGAATCAAGCATTCCATTCAAGTCAAAATATTTCTTCTCTGAATTGATATATGATTGCTGATATAAATATTTATAAATATATCTTTTGAGTTAGTATATCAGCCTTTAAATTCATTGTAAACAACAAGACCTGTATTTTACAATTCCTGCACATTTCTATCATTTCGTCCTTGCTATTATGGAAGACATATACTGCAATGCATTGCATAAACCATATAACAAACTTTTGCAATTAAAACCACCAGGAAATAACTCAGAAATAGCTCATAAATATCTCAGCACAACAGTATGACAAATGCTTGCATTGTCAAACAAATAAAAGCAATTGCAAAATTCTACCAATAGTGGTGGGGGTCATCACAGTGGTATCAGAGCTAGTGAAACTACCAACCTATGTGGTTTTCATGGTAAAAACTTTTCAAGAATCTGGATAACACAAAATATATCACCTACATGAGTAGAAGACAGAGAGGGACTGAAAATATATTTAATTCACAATAAAAAGAAGAGGAAAACATGGGTGACAAAGAAAGAGAGAGGGTAGAACCAAACACTAGAGACATTTTCAATGACCTTGCAAGGAGGCAGCATGACCTACAACAAAGTTTATCTCAATTGGTAGCCCTTATGACACAACATTTGGCAAACATTAATAATAACAATGGTGGGAATCATGGTGGAGAACAAGGGAATGAAAGAAATAATGGAAATGGTGATGGTTATGTGAACAATGGAGGAGGAAGACCACGTAACAGAACTGGATCAGCAAACACTAGGCCTTTGATGCCAAATTTACCTCCTAGAATCACTCCTCAAGTTGAGCATGAACCAACACAACAGGAGCTACAGGATTGGAGGAATTCAAGCATGGAATTCCAAGCTAAGATATTATGTGATTATATGGACCTTAGGATGAGGCATAGGCCAAGCCGAGTCCAATCCAAGCATGGAATTCCAAGCTAAGATATTATGTGATTATATGGACCTTAGGATGAGGCATAGGCCAAGCCGAGGTGGTAGACAACACAATCAGGACTTGTAGAGGAAGGTTGGAAAGTTGTCTATTCCTTATTATGATGGTTTAGGTAAAACCACCACTAGGGCATGGGTGCAAAAATTGGACACTTACTTTCAGCTCAATCCAATGCCAAGAGATGAGGCAATCAAGTATGTTACAACACATTTGGATGGAAGTGCAAATGAATGGTGGCATCACAAAATGGTAACCTTGGTCCATGACTAGATTGATGGCCTGCACTTAGAGTTCCACAATTTAATATGATTGCTGACATGAATATTTAAAAATATATTTTTTGAGTTAGTATATCAACCTTTATATTCATTCTAAACAGCAAGACTTGTATTCTAAAAATCCTACACATTTCTATCATTTTGTCCTTCCTATTGTGGAAGAAATATACTACAATGCATTGCATAAAACATATAACAGACTTGTGCAATTAAAACCAATTGGAAATAACTTAGAAATATCTCAGCACAATAGTATGAGAACTGTTTGACAAAATGCTTGCATTGTCAAACAAATAAAAACAATTGCAAAAACATACAAATCAGTGGTGAGGGTCATTACAAATCCGAATGATACATTGTTAATTGAAATGTTGCATTAGCAATCCAAAGACAACATCATATAGAATGCAACCTATTGGGACTCAATCTTGTAGTGTCAAAATTTTTGTTGAGTCCTTGTTTGTTTGTCCACTTAGGTTTCTCTTTGCCCTTGTTTATATCCAATCTAAGGAATGTTTGTATGAGTTTTCATTCTTGTGTTTTGCCTAAATATTGTCTTTTGCAAACCCTTTCTAGTGTCAAAAATCTGCATAAGTTTGTGAAAATTCTAATTTTGGGATGTTTTTAGGGTATTCTCTGTGTGTCAAAGTTTCGATCTATCAGCCTTTCTCTTACCTTCATACCATCCACCCAAACCCCAACATCTTGACCTAATGCCTTAGAAACTTTTATCGCCAAAGTATCAATCTTGAGTCTACCTCGATGAAATTTCATTGGCATTCCCAATCTCCAATCCCCAAACATTTCCTATGGAATAAGGTGGCCCAAAGTTAGGGTGGCCTATGGTTGTGTTGGTTGAATATTTTGTATACTTGGGAAAGCGTACAAAATTGTGGTTTCAAACACAATACATGAGATAAAACTCTCCTAATTAAGGGAAGGCCCCCCTTTCCTATTGGCTAATTTAAACTAATGTGGGTAGGACAACAATCTTTCCTCTTTTTTCAGGAAGGATTATATTCTTTTCTCTTCACATAAAAGTAACAATGAATTCTAAGTAAACTTATTACAACAGCTTTGAAATGAAATTGAGAGAGAGGAAATGAAATTTCCTGAAAGCACAAAGACTTTGTCACCTCCTCCGGGACGGGAAAACAACCACCAAGCTCAAAGTCTTGAAGATCTAAAATCCTATCTACCCTTTTAGAATGATTAACTATGAACAATATGCAACATAAGACAACACAAAGTCTACAAGTATGATACACCTATTAATTACTTCAAATGGGAATTACTACGAGCACAAAGTCTTGCAATTCTTCTCAATTTTTAAATACAAACTACAAATTCAACCTTCAACATTTACAGCACAAAGTCTGCAGATATTTCAAGTGAAACTCTCTTCAGCAACCTTCCACAATCTCCAAATAATCACAAAGTAATGCTCCAAAATGACATAAGAACACAATGGATGCAAACTAGGACTTCAACACAAAGTTTGAAATTCCAACTCTTTGATATTACTTGAAAAATCACAACTTATAACTATAAAACTCAAAGTCTTTATGAGTACAAAATTCTGTAGAATTTTTTTGCTTGCCAAAAAGATAAAAATTACAATATACCCCCTCAAGTATTTATAGGAGAGAAGCCTTGAGAAAAAGGTAGGAGGATCCCAACTAACTTGAGAAATTCTCTCAACCACTAACTAACTCTAGTTGACTTATTCAACATTACAAGTCCTATTGTAATTTGACTTGTAATGTAATCACATGTAATTACATTTTACAAAAATGCAAGTGAAAGGAAACACTTGCAATTACAAAATTTTCTTTCACATGTAGCTTGTCGAAAACAAAATACATAAAATAAAGATAAAGTATCATGATACACTTTTTATTCCATTCCATTCCTAGCTTTGAAAGATTGAAATTTGCTAATAATTCCTTGCAACTCATCAAGATCAGGGCCCAACGTGTTCTTGGCAACTACAACAATCTTAAGGATCACATCATAATACCTTACTGTTGCTTCTCTGTGTTCTTCAAGAATAGTTTGCATTTTATCAAGGATCATTCGATGATTTATAGACTTATGAATTGAATCCATAGTAAGTCGTTCTGACTCCAGCTCTTGGCGAAGATTTATTGTTATCTCAGTAATGACTACATCTACTGCAAGTAACTCTCCTTCGTGACTTAGAATCCTACAAGACATTTTCTCAAAACTAGAAAGTATGTCCTGCTCAACTTCACCACTCATTTCAACTGTAGCTTGAACTTTTTTGATGAGGTCTTTAACAACTAATGACTTGTTTGTCATAGGTTCTTCAAACTCTACATATTTTTCTCTGCCTGATATTATTGAATTGCTGCTTAGAATTTCCAGCTTGACTTGATCCATCTCATGCCAAATTTTCAAGTCTTTTCCAAGTGAATTCAGACTTTGCTTGAAAGCTTCCAAAGTCTGATTCATCTTAACTCTTGCTGCCCTGATAGTGCTTAACATATATAGTGCATTCTCAATCACTGGTGTACCTTGATCAATCAGCTGAGCTGCCCAAGAATCAACTGCTTTAGCCTTTTGTGCAATCTTTTCCAATTGCCTGACTGACTCTTCAATGGTAAAGGAAGTTAATGGATTAACTTGCTCTAAAGAAATTGTTATTTTCTGAATCACTATGACGAGCTATTAATTCTTCTCTTTCAGCTCACTCTTCTTTGCCAGTAATTCATCATGTCTCTAAACCAATGAGGCTACTGAGTCTGTGGCATCATGCATAAGACCGGAATGTGTCTATTTACCAAGTTCAACCTCGGTAAGCCTGTAATCTCTAACAACTTCATTTCTTCAGGTGGCTTCTCAACCAATGTTTCAGCTATCTCCGCATACTTCATTTTATTTTCATCTATCACCACCTGTGAGACTTTCCTTTCCTTCTTTACAACCCTGGATTTAGGTTTTGCAATTTGTTGGAAATCAAACACATCAGGAGAGATTTCTTGCTTCTTCCTTTTGGGCGTAATTGAACTCAGCCATGGAGGTAATTCTAATGAGTTCACATTGGAGACAACAAATGTGGTTTATGAAGAAACAGACTCTACCTGTACTATAGTTGTTACCTTAGGAGAAGTATCAGTTTGAATTGCAATAGGCCTTTGCTCAGATGGCAACACATGATTTTCCTCCGTCATAAACTTATCAAAACTTAAGGTAGAACTATTAACCTCTGAGAAAGGAATACTAGACATGGCCACATAAGAAGGATTATCATCAAAAATTCTCTCCAAGTCTTCGTGAGAATTTCCAACAGGAATCCCTGCATTAGCACCAACAACCATACTAGGTTCCACAGGATCTACAAATACAGTGGAGAAAGAGTCTACATCTATATAAATATCCATGGAAATTTGAGGAATGACCACATGAGGAGAGTCTGAGACTGCTGAAGGAGGTGATTCTGCTATATTTTCTTCATAAGTATCATCCTCATCATTAATGACATGTACCTACACCTGTGATGTCTCTTTCCCTTTCGTTGACACTTCTGGTGGAGGGATTAATAAAGCTCTACTAACCCTTACCTTGATTCTTGTCCCACAAGAAGAAGCACCTTCTTTAGATTTCTCTGATTCAGTTGTTTGCCCAACTAGACCAGCCAAATCATTCTCCGCTTCACCTTTGATTTTGATAGTCTTAACATTATTATCCTTCAACCAAGCATTGGTATTAGCGAGGATGGGCTGAAAACGGTCAAGGATAGAGTCACACTAAATTTTAGACCATTGCGGGGATGGAAGAGGATCTTCTACAACTCTTTGTTCAATGTACTCTAGATCTAGAATTTCTCCATCATCCACCATCCCTTGAGGGATTCTGGTTAAGTTAAGATCCGCAATCTGCTCCAAGGTAAGCCTGATGTAATCCATCCTTCTTATGTCTTCTTCACTACGAAAATCAACCCAGACATCTTCAAGGCGATGAACATGAGCGAAAGCTCTCTTGATTTTATCTTTCATCCCACGGTAATCAAAATATTTTCTCGCAATGAACTTATTCAACTTGATTTCTTGAAGCTCACCCTCCATTGCCTTGGCTCTTTGAGAAGTGTTTATAGAGTACTGACCAATCTGCAATGGATTGTGCGAAGAGATAGTAATACCCAGCTTGTGATTAGCAAGTTGTATAGCATGAACCACCATTAGCTATCTTGCCAACTCCATCAGAAGGATTTTGTCAATAGGATACCGAGGTAACATGTATGGTTGTCCCTCAAAACACCCAACTCTCATGTAGGTAAAAGTGGGGAACTACAGAAACAAACAACCATATTTATTCACTTTCTTCCAGGCTGCTTCGGAAACTCTTCTAATCTTGAGTGATTTGTCAAAGAGACACATAAAGTGACCGAAGAAAGCATCCTGCACTCTCCTGTAATAAATCCTATTGGGCCTCAAAGTTAGCTGATCATAATATTCCCAGACTGGCACCAACAATCTATTCCCCTTGGTAGAAAGACCAAGAAACTGTCTGAGTGATGCAGCAATATACACCAAAAATGAATTCATATAAAAGGTGTAGGTAGTATGAACTTGTGCCAATTGTCTACACAAGTTGTCACTAATCAATTCTCCCCAAAAAACATGAGACTACCCTTTCCTCATAACCACAATATACTTGTACATCCAAGTTTCAAACACATTAGAATATTTCAAACTTGCTAACCTGCTGAGAAGTCTAATCATATCACCTATTTCCTCAATGAAGTCAAAACGATACAACTTGGGCCATCTGGAAAAGCAAATTCGGGGAGTCTTCAACCACTTAACACTAATGTGTCTAATGCAATCTGATTTTCTTTGTTTATAATGATTTCTTGCACTCTTCATTATGATCTTAGCATACAAAGGACCTGCAGGTACTTTGAAGATCTTATCAATCGTTTCAGCATCCAAACTTATTATGACATTTCCATCATCGTCCCTAATTGTACTTGTTTCTTCATCAAAATGAGCAGCACATGCAAGCACAAATTTTGATTCTAAGGCGACCATAGGGAACGAAGAGACTAAATGAATATGACTTCGGAGAAGCAACTGCATACCATGAGTCGATGAGTCCTTCGTTCTTTCTAGGAACTTTGACATATCAACGTGCCCGATCTTCGTGTCTCTAATCTCATCAATGAGAGAAACTATCTAGGAGGGAGCAACCTCATTCAAATATTTATCATATTTAGCCTTCATCTTCTTGTTTGGAGGTGATACTGGCTCTTCTGTCATTGAACAAGAATCTGAAACACTGTGATGAAAATTCAGAAGAGTGAGAACATCTTCAGTAGCTATGGGTGATTCCATGACGCCAAAATCTTAAAAACTAGTAATCCCACCAAGACTTGCTTGAGTTTTGACCTTATAACACTCGTTATGACTTGAGGATGCTTGGCGAAAATGCTTTGGACAGCGATGGGAAGAAAATCAGATCTGGGAAGAACATTTGCAAGTTCAACTTGTAATCAGGTCTTGCAAACCCGATTGCAAGTAATGAGTATTTTAGACAATGTATACTTGCAGTCGGATCTTGGAGACCCGATTACAAGTGATGGGAGTATGATATGACGAATGCACTTCGAAAGGATTTGCAAGTGAAGTGTAAGACATATGGAAGCAAATGCAAGTATCTTGAAGGCTCACAAAATATACCCTTTACTTGCAGTTGGATCTTCGAAACTTGATTGCAAGTAATGCAAATGATGAAATCTTTTATCCCTCAATGCATTTCGAAAATGCACCATTAACATGAGACCATGAAAAAACCAAAAAGAAGAAAACAGAAAATAAAACCAAGAAAACAAAAACAAAAACGTACCTTTGAAGAGCAAACACGCACAACTGAAGAAATAAAATAAGAACCCTTGATTTGTAACCAGCACTTATAGACAAAGTGAGACAAAGACTCCTTTTCAAACACAATCAGCTGAGTATTTAATCCTCTACTCAAGAAACGCAGAAACAAAGGGAGGAAGAAGAGAGAAATCACGCCATGAAGAGGAGAATGACCAAGACCAAGTCAAAAATCGGGTTTTGAAGACAAGAGTTCATGCTTCACCAAAAAATCGAACTACAAGCTTGAAATCGGGCCTTTTGAGTGGCTTTACAAGTGACTAAAATCACTAGCTTAAGTGGGTTGGATCTTTCAAGAGCAAATACAAGTCGTTTTTCACAAAACCTTCTCACACGAACTTGTAATCAGGTCCCCAAGACCCGATTGCAAGTAATAAACTTGACTTTTACCTTTCAACTTGTAAATCAGACCTTAAGACTCCCATTACAAGTGACATATAAAAAGTAACTTTTTAAAAAGCCTCCAACTTGCAAATCGGGTCTCAAGGCCCCCATTACAAGTTACATGAATTTTTATAAAGTGACTTAAAAGTGCTTTCACTTGCAAGTTGGGTCTCAAGGTCCCCATTACAAGTGACAAACCAATTTTTATAACCTTTACTTGTAAATCGGGTCTTGAAACCTGAAATATACCGGGCTAATTTTTTTTCTTTTTTCAACACAACTAAATTCACCTGTTAAAATTAATGAAAAATCAATCCAACTGAAGGGAACCCTTTCCTCTGATCAACCCAGATCCCAATGCGGGCAAGGTTGAGAGCGTATTCGAAAGGGGACCATTAGCATAACTGAAACTGTTGGAAGAGTAATAGGAAGAAGGTACAATCAACTCAACCACTTATTCAGCGGGAGGATAGCAGATAGAAATTACATTGCTGAAGTAACAATCAACTCAACCACTTATTTAGCGGGAGGACTGGAAAGATAGAAATTACATTGCTGAAAGTAACAATCAACTCAACCACTTATTCAGTGGGAGGACTGGAAAGAGAAGTACAATGCTGAAAGTAAATATGCAACTCGACCACTTATTCAACGAGAGTGTGTTGACGGCTCAGCCGATCAGCAATATGCAAATGCAATACAATATAGACTGAGCATGACCAATCTCTTCCACAAAAGTGGGGATACAAAATATAAAGTGCAAAAAGTAAAGAGCTGATCAGTACTACTGATTCAGCATTACAATGCGATGAACAATCTGCAAATACAATGAGATATAGATAACCAATGAACTCCATAATGTTAGGAAATGAACTCCAAACAAGTACAAGCTATCCAACATATGAAATATAGTAAAAAGGGACTGAAATTTCAGGTCTGATATAAAATTGCAGGAATCAGAAATTCATACCAGCAAGCCCTAGAATCACCAAAATGCTCATAATTTTGTCAAAACACCTCCAATTGATGTGAAATCAAGTGCAAAGGAAGCATAAGAGAAGGGCGACCAAGTACAAACCAAGAAACAGCAGCAAGCAACCTCTAATATTGTATGCACCCTTCCCAATGCAATGGTAGGCAAAGTACAACCTCCAAGAAAGGGCGACCAGCAAGATAAAATCCAAATCACCTCTGAAAAATCTGAAAACTTGCAAGAAGGGGCACCCCAGGTAAACTTGAACAATAAGCCAATACCCAGAACCAACAAAAAATTGTGCAAGGAGCTATGATCGAAAATGTGCTTAAGCCAAGCACCACACCAGCATCACCAAAACTGATAAAATTGCAAGAAACTCAACTACAATGTGCTCAATCTGTTCTCAAGGATTGAGAATAGCCAAATCTCAACTAGTTGCTATTTTTCAAGCAAGAAGTCAAGCCAAAGCTAGGAGATATGCATTCCTCGAAGCAACTTACTAACCATTCCGGTAGCATAACATTACTGTAGATATAAGATGATGAACTAAGAGCCCAATGCTCTTATTTATAACATTTCTTGTTCCAAATTCAAATTCAATCTCCCTCCAAATGGACGCCAAAACCAAACTCAAATTCACAATGCTCGTTAGTGTCATTTGCATTTCATTTCTCCAAGTCCTCCTCCAAGAAGTATTATACTTTATGAAAATGTCAATAAAGTATATTATGGCGTCCAAAGTAATAATAAAGTGAAATACTTTATTAAACTGATTTAATTCCTCCAGGCTAGGCGTCCAAACAATAAAGTGAAATATAAATCTAATTGGCCACTTATTTCTCCAAGGCGTTCAAACATGCCTTTTAAATATTTCACTTAAAATAATATTCTCATCAAATATCAAACTTGCCAAAATAATCACCCCAAATTCTGGAGACCAGCTGAATATACTGCCCTGCCCAAAATAGCCATAATACCAAGTTGCTAAAACACTACCAAAAACAGTCACTGGAAAGTGTAGTGCTAAAAATGGGGACATTACAAAACCCCCATTACAAGTTAACAACAAAACACAAAAAGTGATTTAAAAAGCCAATAAGTGAAATCGGATCTTGTGGACTTGATTGCAAGTCCATGTATCACTTGCATTTTAGAGCTTGAAACCCCCACACTCGCAATGAGACATCCAAAACCCGACTAGAGGAAGAAAAGACATAAAAACATGACCAAAATGGACTCAAAACCAAAATGAAAATAACCAAGATGACCAAGACCTTATAGAATATACAAAGCACGATTTTTCTTTGAGAAACGTGCATTAGAGTAACCAAGAATAGGAATTTTTAGAGAAAAATTCATATAGGTTGTCCAATTTTTTCTTTGCAAAAACTGGGGAGAATAGGTTGGAGATGTGGGAAACAATGTGGTTAGGTGGACTTAAAGAATAAGGTTGGTTTTGGCTATCTTTGAGCACCAGACAAAAAACAAGTTGGGGCCAATGCAATTGAGGCTGACCAAGCTGAAACCAAGCTGGTCAAGGTCAACATGACTCAAGTTGGGCTAGTTGGTCTTGTTCTAGAGCTAGCTTCTCCCCTAGTTGGTCTAAAATTTGTTTTCTCATTTTTTTTAAACAAGGGAAAATTTAACAATATATTTTCTGCAATTGAACTAAGCTTGTAAAAAACCTTAGTTGAATTCTTGCCCCATTATGCCCAAATATAGTAATTGTTTTTTAGTTTTTTGAAAAACTCAAAATCTCGAAATTGATTTTTTCCCAAAAAACTCACGATGCCCCTTAAAATAGTCCCCAAATCAAATTTCATCCTAACCAAAGCCTATTTCTTCTTATAAAAGGAAAATTTAATAGAAACTGAAAAGGGAGAGATGAGAGGAGAAAAATCAATATTTGTGGGAAAATTAGACAAAGATGGGAAAATCAATATGTTGCCTTAAGAAATGAATTTTTCACTCTATATGATCTAAATTTTCTCAAAAAATGACTTTTGCAAAGAACCTAATGTAATACCATGTTGGAAAAAGTTCTCGGATGTGTCTATGGGGACATGGACTCTCATGCCATGTGAGAACAATAGGAGCTCAACTTGCTTAGAAAAGGGCCCGAGATTATATATTATGCAAGAAATCCTTATAAACACATAATAAAATCACATCAAAAGCTCCTCTCATGAAGTTTTTCATAAAAGGTCTCCTCACACTTATCCAACACTCTCATGTGTGTTATCATATTCACATATTTATTTGAAAGGGAGGAACCCTAAATTTAAGAATTCTAATCTAACTTACATAGTTAACCCTTATTGGCTGGCTTATATAGCAGCTTACTAATTCTAACTTCCTAATTACTCAAAATACTAAATTAGCTAATGTTAATAACTTATGACAACCTAACTACCTAATTAGGCTTTGGTAAAATCGTATGCACATGTTGAAACCAACAATTTCAGGTACAGCTAATATAAAAAGTCTAACACAAGGTGTGGGGCTTTGCCTTCTAGCACCAAAGCTGGCTATAGAAATTGACACCTATGGCCCAACACTATGTACCACTAACACTTTTTATATGGTGCAACTTCTTTGATAACATTCAGAAATTCATCTTACACATTGTTCTTTCATCTTTTATATCTTTTGTATTGATATTACATTGTGCACATGTATTGAACCCAAACACATTGGTTCATCTTTTCTCAAAAAATATGTATGAAACTTTTAATTGATAAATTTATGATTTTTGTTCTATATTATTTTGGCATGTGAATGAATGAAAGATATTTCTTCTTTCTGGTTTTTAAATATATTTTTCTTCCAATATAACAAAATGAATCCTGAAATTTAGATTTATTTTCCCTAGATTACTTTGGGAATCTGGATCTCAAACTTAAATAGGATAATCCTATAGAAAAATGACAATAGAATATTTTGTGGAAGAAATGGCAATGCAAAATTCTATTGCATTTTAAGTGCTTATAGATCCACCAAGTAATAGAAAATCAATATAAAATAATATACTATTGGTGACATTGCTTGAAAGCATATCAGTGTCAGGATATCACTCCACATGTGCAATCCCAATAACAAAGATGTAGATATCAATAACTAAGAGAAAGAATATAGCTTAGATTTTATAACTAAGAGAAACAATATTGCTCAATCCACACGAACAAATAAATATGATTAACTGAGCCAAGCAACCTGGAGAATGAAGGAGATACTCAGACACTACTATCATCCATATCAAATGCAATTAGAATATACTAATTTTTTTAACAATGATTATTGGAAGAATTGAAGAAAATGTAGGGCCCCAATATTTTATATGTGAATATTTGAAAAGAACAAAAATATTGCAAATATGTATAGGAAACATCACAATAAAATAACTTTGCCTAAATAAGAACTCAAAATCATTGGGTATTAGACATTTTACTTTGAATCCTAATACGTATGTCATTAAGGTAGCTACCAGTATTTGTTTATTTGTTATGTGCATTGACCAAAGTACAAAATCAATGAAATGCAGTTGATTTTCTCTATATTGCCTTCCAAGCTACAAAATATAAAGATTGTCTTAAGGAGTCATAAATTGGATGGGAAGGAAAATCAATCAATGATATATTAATTCCAATGAGAAGAAAAATATTCTATTAAACCATAAATCAATGATCACAACCTGAATAACAACTTCCACTTCTAGTACCTATGTGAAACAATAGTTCCTAGAACTATGATATAACAACTTAGATAGAAGAAGAATATGATAATGAGTATTGTTGCTACCAGCTAAATGCAAACCTGAGCAAAAGTAGCACATGATTCAAGTTATGAAAATATTTTGAAAAGGATAAATTCATAAGATGGAAATATGTAATTTGAATTTGTTAAAACAAATGCTTCTTGTCAATTAATTCTCTATAATAATGAGGCAATCAATAAAATTGTAGCACCTTAATAAAGGGTAATTGCTAATTTCTCATGCATAATTGGTTTCAACTAATTTGATTGGTTTCTTACCACTCTTTGTATAGTTTATTAATTGCACAGTGACTTCCATTTGATTATCAATGGCTTCTCTTATTTCTTTCACAATTGCTCGATCAGTTTCTGGGCCTTGAAGAAACCTGTTTTGAGAAAAAAGAAAGAAAGTTAAAGACTGAAAACTATGCAAATATTTTACCAGTGAATTTGAATTTATAGCTGGAAGAATAGGATGACAAGAGTGACTTCAAGAAAGGAATGATATCCTTATTTTTTAAAGTATTAATTGTTAAATAACTCAATCGTTGCAACAAAATTCAAGGAAAACAACTAATCACATATAAGGCCTAAAAAGAAGTGAAATTTATTCGCATATAATTTAAACATGTTACAATGAGATCATATCATACTAAGGAATTGATCTGTGTTCCTACTAAGAATACGACACTTGGTACTGGCACCTGGTACTGGCCAACTGCCATTGACGACCTCAAAGGTCCTAACTTTTGTCTCAAAAAATTGAAATATACCCACCAGTCTTAAACTAACTTTTTCTTGATTCTGACTTCACCACAGTGATTGTGATGTGAAATAACCCAATCACTATAATTTTCAGTCAATTCTAACAAGTTCTATTTTTACGGGTTTTTTAGGGTTTTCGGCTATTTTTAGGCTTTTTCCCTTTTTTTAGGGTTTTTTGAAAAATTAACTTTATGGCATTAGTTTCACAACAAACCTAGAAAACCCTAAATTTTAGGAAAAGAAACCATAAAATTTAGGAAAACCTAATTTTTCCTCAAATTTAGGAAAACCTAAAACTGAAAAATTGAAATTGGGGTTTTGAAGATAACTTCATTTTGAACAAACCCAAATTGTCAAATTTTGAAAAATCTGAGTTCTTAACCCTCATGCATAACATGCAAATTTCCACTTTTCCAAGTTTCCAACTTCAAACAACTTTGAGATTTTGACTATTTTACACAAAATGCCTTAATGAAGCAAAAAAATTGGTTTGGGTACAACAATATGTAGCCTAGAAACAAATTAAGTTTAGAATGTCATATACCAAAGCATATGCTAAACA
Source organism: Sequoiadendron giganteum (assembly GCA_007115665.2). NCBI lineage: Eukaryota > Viridiplantae > Streptophyta > Pinopsida > Cupressales > Cupressaceae > Sequoiadendron > Sequoiadendron giganteum. Next base: position 400,314,937 of record CM021106.1, read on the forward strand.
AAACAATTTCAAATTTCAAATTTTGGAACATAATATACTAATTTAAATTCAATTTTCAAAATCAAAAGGATCAAACTTGAATGTCATGATGTATAATCATTGTTTAACATTTAAATAATACAATTAGTAATCAATTCACTAATCACTAATCAGCATCACATCGGTGATCATCAAGACCAAGATCATCATCAACATTAACATTAGATGATCGAAACCCACTACCACTTGCACTAAAAGTATGTTGGCTACTTGACTCCTCGAAAACTAAATATTTTGCAACAAAAGAAAGATCCAATTCAGTTCACTCCGATTCTACATCCCACAATTGCATCCTATAGAAGATCCAAATGGGTGTCTCTAGATTCAATTTGGTAGAAATTTGAGAAAAATTGACTAAGTTTTGAAGAAGTTAGACATTTGGCTTGAACTAGGAACCAAGTTGGAGGTTTTGTTTGAACTAGGAACTAGGAACAATTTTTCATATTTCTTCATGTTGCTTTGAGTGTTTCATTAATGTTAGTTTTTTAATTTGTCTTTTGCAAAATAACACAAAACAGAATAGTGTGTATGGTAGAACTATTCTTCAAATTAGGAGGGGAAGGTCTTTGAGATTTAAACTATCCTAAACCTAAGCTAACTAATCCTAAACTAAAACTATAGAAAGGATATACAAATATGCATTCTATACAAGATTCATAGAGGGGGATTTCATATTAATGAAAATCATTAAGAGCCTATGTTTCTCCTTAGACACGTACACCGAAATGTTAATAGTTGTGCATTGTAAATGATATTTTCAATTACTAAGGAAACAAACTACTTAAGCATGAAAACACAAAAAACTTCTTATTGGTTAAAAAAAGACTAGCAATTTGTTGCAAACAAGATTGACGAAATATCAATTTCAACAACACACAATTCTAAGAATTGAAAGGCTACATTGCATGCAAAGCTACAACCTAGATAGACAAATATCATCAATACAAATTTTAACTCAATATGATCTAACTTTTGATTCAATTTATGAAATTACAAAGTTACAAACACAATAACACAAAATGATATTTCAACAGCATAACAATAGCATCAAGTCTCATTGTAAATTTATTGTTCCTAAAGCACTTATTTATAGGTCACAATGAATAGCTTTTAGGGATTTGAGAATAATAATTTAATATCCCAAAATAAATGTTCTAAAACCTCACCTAAAGCTATAGAAAGAGTGGAAATAAAGGAAATTTAAAGCAAACATATTATTAAACAATAATAAAATATAACTACTAAAGCAGCCTAAAAGCAGGCCTTCATTCACACCCAAAATAAGACACAAAAATAGCTAATGTCAGAAATAGTCATTGCTAAAAATAGCAACTTGCACTTGAGTGCCCTCCAAAATTCTTAAGCAACTTGACAAATAGCACATGAGTACACTAATAATGGTAAATCTTCCTGACAAATATTGAAACCCTTCTTCTTTATGAGTTGTACATCAAACTTTAGCATGATACAAATTTGAATATTCTAAAAATTTAGAGGTCATGAAAATATAGGTCTACAAACATGCCATTTACATATTGCCTTTGGGCATCTAACAACTAGTTCTAACCATGAAAAACCCTAACTAGGTCTGAATATGTTTGACAAGGTGATGGATTTGTGTATTTCGAAATTTAGCAGTCTGGAATAGTACGAATAATGGCATGATGACTGAAAATCGTCCTCAAAACCTGAGGTGTCTTTGCTCATGTAAATCTGAAATTTTGAGTTTCCAAAAGATGAAACCCTGCTGAGAGTGAAGATGGATGCTCTATTGAAAACTCTAATATCATAAGCCCTACTGAAATAATAAAATCTTGCTGAAATTCAATGAAAAGCCTGTTGATATTAGGTGTTTTTGATGATCGTTACTGTTGTATAGTAGAAGGTGAAGGTAACTAACAACAAGGAATAAGTTGCCTGTTTATTAAGTCTTATTGCTGTTGTTGCCAATCCCTTCTCTACTGATGCATAAAACCCTAGGCAGTGAAATCCCGTTCTTGATACTGTAGAAGGCTGAAAACCCTGTGATACTCACATGACACATCTGATACTTGAAACATGGTCTTTCCAGTTAAGTACAACTCTTTGAAACTTATGCCACTTTATCTTGCTTCCTAGGTGTTGACAGGTGTTTTATGACCGCACCAACACAAAATAAAATGTCCAACGGTCACCTTATTCTCTCTTGATCAAAGTATTACGCATGCTAAGATTGCATGAAAGATCATGCGTTCAACTCCAAGGTTCCTTATGTAGCGAATAGGTTGAGTTGGTTGATGTGAATATACTGGGTATTCCAAGGGGACTTACACAATTTGTTCAACTTTGTGAAGCAATTAAGACACAAATGATTTGACGATGATGCTTTGATTCCTAAGTTGATTGGGAAGATACTGAATTTAAAAAAGAATAGGGGTAGGGATTCTATAATATACTTCTAAAGGGTGGAATGCGAGGATCGACTTCAACAATCTTCAAACCAGACTTTGCTTCATCTCCCTTGGGACAACTTCCACAAAATCGGTGCAATCTTCAAAGGATGAGTTCAAATTATGACACAACATGTACATACCATCACAACGATGCATATGGACATATGTACCACAATCGAAGTTAAGTGCCAATATTCCAGTTGACCACGCAGGGTGAACTCACCATCAGCGAGCCCGCTAGTGGTATGGATGAAAGAAGACTTGCTCAAATCAAACGCCACATTCCACAATTAACAACTACTTGCATGGAATTAAATCTACTTTACTCTATCTACTTGAATTGGAAAGATGAAAAAGCCTTGTCAACAGCTCACAACGAAAGATAGAATCACCAATCAATGAAATTTTTTGTATTATGAGTCCTCCACAACAATTTTTTACAAAAACTTTCAAAGGGAAAGCCTTTCTTTCTATTGATATGCTTTTTATGACGACATCAACACAGAATAAAAATGCCCAACGGTCATTCTATTCCCTCTTGATCAAAGTATTCCGCATGCTAAGATTGTGTGAAAGTTCATGCGTTCAACTCCAAGGTTCCTTTAACGCGAATAGACTCAGTTGGCTAATGTGAATATGCTGGGTATTCAAGGGGACTTACGTAGTTGTTCGATTTTGTGAAGCAATTAAGACATGAACGATTTGACAATATTGCTCTGACTCCTAAATTAACTAGGAAATACTGAACTAAAAGGGGATAGGGATAGGGATAGGAATTCTACAAATCTACTTCTAAAGGGTGGAGGACGAGGATCGACTTAAACAAACTTCAAACCAGACTTTGCTTCGTCTCCTTTCGGACAACTCCGACAAAGTTGGTGCAATCTTCAAAGGATGAGAAAGGTGTTCAAATTATGACACAACATGTTCATACCATCACCACGATGCATACGGACATATGAGCCACAATCGAAGTTAAGTGCCAATACTCCAGTTGACCACGCAAGGCGAACTTACCATCAGTAAGCCCGCTAGTGGTATGGATGAAAGAAGATATGCTCAAATCGCAGCGCCACACTCCACAATTAACAACTACTTGCATAAAACAAAGTCTACTCTACTCTATCTACTTGAATTGGAAAGACGAACAAGCCTTGCTAGCTACTCACAATAGAAGATAGAACCACCAAACAATGATAAATCTTTATATTATGAGAGTGTTCACAACAACATCTTACAAAGTCCTCAATGGGAAAACTTACTTTCCTCCTCAATCTAAACTAACTTCTAAGCTAAATGCTATATGCCTTCTATTCTCTAGCTCAACTCTATCTCTGATTCAATTCTAGTTCTAATTATTTATAAATGAGGGGGGATGCCCCCTTTTATAGTTAGCCCATTTCAATGGACGGTTTGGATTCAATTACAATAAAGGGTTCAGATCGAGCCACCTATGCCCTGATTAGGGTTTCTGCCTTAAAAACCGCCACTGAGGGGAGTGGGGTAATAAATGAACAAAAGATTCTCCACTCCCCACTACGAGCAATTAATGACCACTATCTTCTTCCAGAAGATCTCCATCAAGCAGAACGTTCCCACTGTCCCGTTCTCGAACTGCAAACTCGATCAATTGGGCCAACACCGCCTCAACCTCCTGAACTGAAAATGGTGGAATATGGTTGAGCTGAAATTTCAAGACTGCTACCGTTTGTCCGTGCCGAGTGTAAGACTTCCTCCATGCCACCAAGGCGTCCTGGGTATTCTGGATTATACTGGAGAAAGTGGAGACATTCTCAAAGTCATCCTAGACAAGCGACCTCGCAGCTGAGAAGAATGGAGCCAATTTGCCTCTCAAGCTATCAACAGTTATTTCCTCTGGGGCCAGCCTCCTAGCAAATATGGCCTCCAATGTATTAAGAACTCCCTCCACGATGTTACCCATTGCCTTCCTGGTTCTGGCCGAATTTGCCCTTGCTGCATCGTGGAACCCACACCCTATGACCACCGAGGAGTACCAATTGGTGAAATCATACCTGTCACCATCCTGAATCACACCTCTATCCACCAAAGTCCGTAGAGGTATATGCATCAAAGCCCCTAAACGAAGAACAGTCTTCGTCCGATAGATGCGGGTATCACCCCAGGCTTGATCTACCATATCCATGCGTGTCAAAATATTTGAGGCATGCTGATAAGCACATGGCTGACCCACTTGTCTGCCTCCGTCTCCATCTTCTTTAAGTCCTCCAAGCCAATAACTGACTCCCTCGGAAGCTCAGGTGAGAGTTCTACTGCTAGGTCTTCCTGTTCACCTGGACGCGCTAGACTTTGCACATATCCAATCAATGTTTTGTGCTCCTTCTTCAATTTCTTATACTTCCCTTCTGTTCTGAGCAACTGGTCTTTCAGCGCCTGATAGGAGTTATCAAACTCATCGACAATTTGGGCTCCCGTAGGACGACCCAACTCTACGGTGGTGATCACATAGTTTTCAGGCCTCTCCTCGGCTCGATCAAATTCCTCCCTTGGGACAGCAACTTGGAGTGTGCGGGAGCCTGACTCGTCAGTCGAAATCTTCGAGAATTTCCTGGCTCTCTTCTTTTCTGCAGGCGCACTAATTCTTCTAAGGAACTCCTCCATCTCGACAGATGGATCCGTATCATCCTCAGGCTATCTTCTCATTCTCTCCGTGAGCCAATCCGGCACTATCTGCTGTGGATTGCAAATGACAAGGGGCTACTCCTCTGTTGCCTCCACCTCGTGTACTTCTTCTCTTCTTGCACTGTTCTGCTCGGGCTCATCATCTTCCACGAGCTGCGTATCTCCTGACCCTTGGGTCCCCTGTTCTGTGTTTTCCTCTTCCTCCAATGTCATGTCCAACATATGCTGGAAATGAGTGTCAGCTACCATTTCCTCTTCTTCCTCTTGTCGGCCAGCCCTGGATGCACTGACGCTTATACTATCTGATTCTCGGATGTTGGGTTGATCCACCTCCTCAAGCTCCCGCTCTTCACCCAATCCTGCCCTCTGATCAGCAAATAATGAAATCACTCTCAAATTCGAAGACTGAGTTTGTGAGTGCATAGGTGATGCTTGTTCCATCCTCAACGGTATCGGTTGGGTTGGTACTTCTACTTGTGCTTCCGGTGTTTGAGCAACCTGTTTTCCCCTTCTCACTGATAGCGGCCTTGGGTCACCCATCGAGTTATAAGTAAGGGCGATCGATCTTCTCTTAAGTCTGCATACATGTCTATCGACCCAAGCTCTTGTGAAAGTCAACACTGGAATAGAGAGCGTGTCCAAGTCCATGATTTCTGGCTCGGACCAATCAGGTGGTGGGACCGGAGTATCCCTGACTGAACCATAGTCAGGCTGTATAACGTTGACATCCTCTTCCACCTGGTCGAGAACTGGGATGATCTCACATTCCCTGATCAAATTCAGGGGAAGCCTAGAAAACATCCTTTTCCTTATTTCAACCTCATCAACAGCATTTGCCCAAAAGTCCTCGATGTGGGCCTTGTGCCGGTACTCAACGTTCTGTATCATTCGGATGTTTCTGTAAGGATCGAAATCCTGTCTACTTGTGTGATATGATAGATGATAGAATTGCAGCTCATCCTCTGCCTCTCGAGCTGCCTACAAGGAGGGACACACCTCAATGGAATTTCCCATGGCAATAGGAAAGTCAAGTCCACCCTTCTTTTCCTTCTTCTAAATCTTATCATAGGCGATCAATTGCCTAGATATTTCCAGCATTATAATGTGATCGGTGGGGTACCTCGGTAGCCGGTATGGATACGAAGTGAACCCCTGCAGCCTAATGTAAGTGAATTTCGGAAATTGGATGAGCCAATATCTGTATTCCTCTATCAATGCTTGTGCCTCTTTGGATATTCTTTGCTGCGTTCTCCGCTGAAGGGTCCTCGTGATGTGCATTGTGAATGCATCATTAGCCCGTTTGTAACTGGCAAGGTTGGTTAGATGTAACTGCGTGCAGGCCTCATGGATTTTGAACTAATCAGGTGCACAGCCTATTGGCTCCTTGTATGTAATCCCTCGGTACTTGGTCATTCTTGCCAGCATATATATCACATACGAGCTCATGTAAAAGGTTTTCATCCCCCTCAGGCTCTTGAACTGTTCATCTATGTTATCACTAATCATTCTTGCCCAGTCAACACACTCCTTTCCCTCCAAGATGATCTCGATGAAGTAGAACATCCAAGGCTCGAAGAAGTAGGCCTGTGCACTCCCATTTATTCGGCTCAGCATCATCATCAAGTCGCAGTATTCCTGTTTCACATCTTCGGCAATTATCTGCTTTGGGAGTTTAGTGTGAGGTGCCTTTGGCTTCTGCATCCAAACTCTATTGATGACCGCAGCAACCCTCTCGAAGGAGGTGGAGTACATTTTATCCGCCCTCTCCTTTGATCTATACAGCATCTTTTCGGCAGTAGGAATCCCAAATGCCTCTCCGATGGCATCTGGCGTGAAGTTGGCAAGCAATTTGCCATCCGGAGAGACAATGGTTCTACGCTCCGGCTTGTAGTAGTTCGCACACTCCATAATTAGCTCCAGGCACTGAATTGCTGGTGGAAAACCAGCGGCTGCGTAGATACCACTCTTCATGATGTTATGTGTCGTGACTGACGGTTGATGGCCTCCCAGTCCGTACATCCTAGACTTGAGTACATTTAGATTAAACGACCCCAGGTTGGTGTCACTTAATCCTGCCAACTTTGAAACAATTGCCAATTTTGGAAGAAATGACTTGGCGAGCCTTTTGATCATTGCCTGTCGGGATGAGCTAGCCTTGCCCGTTTCAGTGTTTGCAGCTCTGCTTGTTCCTGCAACATCCTTTGTTCCAGCCATCTGCAAGAATAAGATAGAATAATAATAAGTTAGTTTGCAGATTTTTAATAAAATAAAATAGCCTCCGAGACGGCTGCGGATATGGAGTTTGCTTTGAAAATGAAATTCTTCAGCATTATTTTCTAACTCCAAACCTCAAACTGTATAACAACCCTGAGCTCGAAAAAACTTTCAGCAGCTTGGCCTCCGACTAGCGAAGAAAATTTGCAGCACACTAACAACTTTCAGCAACTCAACAATTTTCCCAGCACAAAATAAATTAAATCTTTTGCTTCAACTTCTGTCAACCTTCAACTTTCAACTTCAGCAACTTGAAGAATGAAGAGATCACTGCTAGTGTGGAAATTCGAATTTCTTCTCAACTCCAACAACAACTAGCTTTCAGCAGCTCGAATAAATAAAATCTGCAGCAACTTCGAGAGTCTCTGCAACTTGAGAAATAAAATCCTCCAGCAACTTTGCACTTTCAGCAACTCAACACTTCGAAAAATAGAACTCTCAAAGAACTTCTCTTTTCAGCAATTTTCAACTTCGAAAAAAAGAAAACTCAAGCTCACTTTTAGCAACTTTCAAAGATTTCAATCTCTCAAGAACTTCCTCAGCAACTCTCAACTTCGAAAAAATATGAGAAGAAATGAGAGGAGAGACTGCTTAAATAATTCTTCTCGAAGAATCCTGCCAATTAGTGCTGGGGTTATTTTTAGCACCTTCATCAATTCTCCACTCTCTCCGTTTGGCATCTTCCTTTTCAGGTGCAGTAGTGGGCTAGTCGCCAGCCAGTCATTATGGCAGTTGCTATTAATGAAGATTCTTTCCTTGTGAAAAATTTGAATTTTTCCCTCTAGTCTGCCAGTTAACTGCTGGTGATTAAACAACTCGCGAGAAAATCACTTTAATTTGTTTGAGAACTCCATTTAAAATTCTCGCCATATTCAATTAAATTTATCTCAAAACAATTCATGGGAGATTTAAAATTATTTTCAACCTGTTAAAATGTCTGTCATTTAAATCCTCAATTTCATGAAATTTGCCTTAGACATTTTAAATTTTCCCTTTTAAAATAATTCAACCCGTTAACAGAAATCACTTGCTTGCTCAGATCAATCCACCCTCTGAGATTTAATTTCCCTTAGGAAAATAATCTAGTCAAAACGAATTTCCTCTGAAAATACCAAAATCTCCCTTAGGAAAATAATTTTAAAATTTCTCGACCCATGGGTGTATTTTAAAGAGGTTCATTTGATTTTCCACTTGACCCATGGAAAATATTCATTTTCAAGTTGCCAATTCCATTTAAATGCCTTTGAAAATTTCCAGTTCATCCATATCAAGGGCGTATTTTCATGTGTTGGAATATTTGTTTCACTTAGGAAAAAATTCAAACATTTTCTCCCCCTTTGATATTTTATTTCATCACGTCATCATTTCACATACTTAGAAATAAATTTAAATCCTCTTCCTTCCTTGGGCGTATTTTATCTCATTCAAATTTAAATTCCACCCCCTAGGAATTTCTCCACTTCATTATCTAGCTTGGGCGCATTTGGGGTGGCAAGCTTTTATTTTTCCACACTTAGAAATTTTTGCGCCCTTAGCCATCCTGCCCCTCCTTGGGCGCATTTGACATGGGGAGCTTTCACTTTCTAATGCCTTAGAATATATTTTCTAAACACTTTGTGCTGAGGGCGCGTTTGATCCCATGATGTTCCATTTTAATACTTAGAAAATCTTCAAACACTTAGAATTTTGCTTGAGGGCGCATTCTAGAGGGTGTACTTTCGTTTCGTGCCTTAGATTATTTTCAAAGGCTTTCTTTCTCCTTGGGCGCAAATGAGACCCCATGCTTCTGTTTTACTAGGTGGGCGCATTTTCATACATGAGCTTTGATTCCCCCATACTTAGAATATCCTAAGTCTTCATCACCTTGACTGGGGCGCATATAGGGGTGGCTACTTCTGTTTCATACTTAGAAAATTTTCAGGCTATCAATCTTGATGTGGGTGCATTTCCACTAGGCCACTTTCATTTTCCAAACTTAGAGAATATTTTTATATCTCTGCCTGCCTTCGATCTCACATTCTATTTTTAGCAAGTCTTTGCTTCTCTGACTTCTATGGCCCCGTTTGGCATGAAAATTTCACCATATGACCCTCTTTGCCTGGTGAACCTGTTTTGCCAGTTCCCTGCCCTGACCTACTATTTATAGCCACCTGCTATTTATAGTAAGCCCTTGATTTCCTTGACTTCCTCAATTTCGTTTTGCCTGAAAATTTCACCATCTAATCTTCTTCGCCTTGTGAACCTGTTTTGCCAGTTCTCTGCCTTGACCTGCTATTTATAGCCACCTGCTATTTATAGTAAGTTCTTGACTTTCTGACTTCAGTAGTTCCCTTTGACTTGAAACTTGCTATGCCTGATCTTGATAACTTGAGTGTCGTGCTGATGCCAACCTTGGGTGCAGACCTGCTATTTATAGCCATGCCCTGACTTACTAAAAATAGTAAGTTCTCCGATTCCGCTCAAATTTTGCCAGCAGATGCCTTGAAGTATGTTGACATTGGTGGGGTACTTCGTTTTGGCAATTTCTGGATTTAACCCCCTATAAAAGTGGAAACCCTAATTTGACTTGCATGTATCCCGAACGGTCTTCATTTGACTTTGTTTCTTCTGCATGTCACTCCGCATGCTGAATTGAAGTGTTGGGTGGCTAGGGTGAAACTGCTATTTTATAGAAACTTCCTGAAAAGTGACTCATCCACTGCCGGATGATTTTGCGTGTCATATCACCTGTGGGATCTCAAGAAACCCAGAAAAACCCAGAAAACTGGTCTGCATGCATGCACTGGCTAAAAATAGTAAGTCCTTGAAACTTGATCTTCCCCGCTTGCATGTCACACTGTTGCGAAGCTCTTGAAAAACCCAAAAGGAATCTCCGGACATGCGTTGAAAAACTCCGCATGCAAACCCTAAAAATAGCCTCCGAATGCTGAACTCTGAAAGTGATCGTCTCGGTTTGCATGTTATATCGTTGCGGGGGTCTTGAAAAACCCAGAAGGAATATCCGGACATGCATTTGAAAAGCACATGTGCAAACCCTGTGTCATGTCCCCGTTTTGAAATGATAAGGTGATATTATTAAATTAATTATTTACAAGGTTATTAAAATATAAATATTTTAAGGTGACCTTATATTTAGTTAATTTAATATAAAAGTGACTAAAAAATAAAATAATACCAAAAAGTCACTTAAATAAATAAAAAGTAAAAGAATATCTTTTATCCCACATTGGTTGGGAAAGTGAGTTGCTCTTTCAAGGAAAGAATATAAGGAGGGGCAAAGGTACATTTTAGAACATCTTGACTTGAATACTTCTGATTATTGGAGAGCTTGAGAGCTGACATAGCCTGAGGGTTTATACCTTCTTGTATTGCTGGTTTCGGTTGTGTGACACCAACCCTAGCTAGTTGGGAGTGGAAGATATTTCAGTCTAAACAGTAATGATGAACAATAACGATGAACAGTGACGGCGCTACAGCAATGATGAACAGTGACGGCACTACAGTGCATGAACAGTGACGGCACTAAAGTAATGATGAATAGTGACAGCGCTACAGTGTATGAACAGTGATGGTGCTACAGTGATTTAAGGCATCACCATCTTGAAGAATCGAATGAACTTAGAGTGCTGCCTTCATTACACCAGGTTCTTCATTTTGCTTAGTTTGCATTGTAGAAGGGTGCTGTCATAAATCAGTCATTGGCAGTATACCAAGCAGTCCTTTACATTCATCTTGTGCTGCATTTAGAGACTCAAATTCTTTCAATGCATATTGCTGATTCAATCAGCATCTTATTCATGTAATTGCAGTCATAAAGTGGACCTCATGTTGCATATGTAATGTTGTTTATTATACAGTTGATGGGCCTTTAGTTTCAGACATATTCATATGAAAGTTGAATGTAAACTCAAGTCTGATTGCATATTATTCTCAGCTTGTAATCATTTCATATTAGTGCAATTTCACATTGGAGGAATGAGGAGTTTGGATGTCATATGTATGACAAAATGTCATAGTGCTGTAGATGGGTGCTTGCATTAGAAATTGCATGTGAAGTGTTTGTTAAAATGTCTCTCTTATGTATTTGCATTTCATTTATCTAGGATGCATGCCAAGTGTTTGCTAAAATGTCCCTTGGCTGTAGATAGACATTTCATACCAGAATTTCATATATATGTATTTAAAAATACAAAAGATGTTGCATCTTCATTTTAGACATTTGCATAATCATCTTAGGAGATATTTACAAGCATTTACTCATCATTGCATCAAGATAAAACCTAGGCAAAGCAAACTGAAACTCAGAACCAGCAAGAACAAGGTTGCATACAAAGTGTTTGTCAAATTGTCTAAGGCAGAAAATCAGACTTTTTGCATCAGATTTGGCAAGGCACATTACACCCTGAAAATGGCTCCTGAAGCCTGAACTGCTAAAAAAAGCAAAGTTGTCTGATCTGGCTCAAAATTTACGCCCAAGCAGCTTGATGCGTTCTGAATGTGTCGAAGCTGACAGAATTCCAAAATCCTGCTGAAACAATCCTCGATTGAGTACTTACTATAAATAGTAAGTTGTCAGAATTCGATAAAAATTCAGTGGGACTTTGCTGGAAGCCTTGTGATTGCTGTACTAAGCCCAGATTTCAATTTGATAACCTGGTTTGACCTTAAAAAGCCTGAGGGATTGAAAACCCTAATTTTGCAGACTTGAACAATATTTCTACCTGGGTCAAACGGTGGGACATCCCCGGAAGGACAAAAGACCAGAGAGAGAGCGAACCAAAGCCAAAAGACCAAAATGGAGCAAAATTTAGGGGGTCCCCATCTTGGATGGGGTGATGTGTGAAAAAGGTCACAACACTTTCCTTTTCAAACTAAGCTAACTTCTAACTAAAAGCCTCTTCTACTCTCTAGCTCAAATCTATCTCTAATTCTGTCTGACTTTGATCTAATAATTTACAAATGAGGGGGGATACCCCTTTTATATCAAGCCCAATCCAGTGGACGACTTAGATTCAAATACAATGGAAGGCTTAGATTGCGCCACGTATGCCCTGATTAGGGTTTCAGCCCTAAAAACCGCCATTGAGAGGAGTGGGGCAATGAATGCACCAGAGATTCTCCACTCCTCTGCAGGAACCACTATCTGTAATCAATGCACATCATCCCCTTCCAGAAGATCATCGTCCAGAAGGGCGTTACCTTTCTCCTTTTCCCTGGCTGCAAACTCGATGAACTAGGTCAACACAGCCTCAACTTCCTGATCTAAAATGGGAGGGATATGATCCAACTGAAACTCCAACACTGTGATTGTTTTCCCATGTCGAGCACAAGATTTCTTCCAGGCGACTAGAGCGTCCTGGGTATTCTGAATAATGCTGGAGAACGTAGAGGTGTTCTCGAAGTCATCCTGGACAAAGGCTTTCACCTCAGAAAAGAATGGTGCCAATCTATTCTTCAAACCTTCTGCAGTTACCTCCTCAGAAGTCAGCCTCCTGGAAAAGATAGCCTCCAACGTGTCGAGGACTCCATCAAAGATGTTTGTCATGGCCTTTTTGACCCTGACCGAATCTGCCTGTGATGCATCATAGAACCCTCGGCCCATGACCACTGAAGAGTACCAGCCGGTGAAGTCATACCTATCACTTTCCTGAATCACACCTCCCTCAACCAAAACCTGTAGAGGTGTGTGCATCAAAGCTCCTAAGCGAAGAACAACTCTCGTTTGATAGATACGAACCTCACCCCAAGCATGGTTAACTCCATCCATTCTTGCCATAATGTCGGAGGCTTGCCTATAGGCATGTCCAAGATCCTCCATAAACTTTTTTGTCTCAACACGAACATTGGCAACCCATTTATCTACCTGTTGTGCCATTCTTCTCAAATCTTCTAAGCCATTGATTGATTCTCTGGGAAATTCGGCTGGAAGTTCAATTGCCGGATTTTCTTGCCACAAGGACGGGACAAGTGTTGCACATAACCAATCAGTGTTTTGTGCTCTACCTTCAATCTTTTGTATTTTCACTCGATATGGAACAATATGTCCCTGAGTGCTTGATAAGAACTGTCACACTCCTCAACCACTTGTGCTCCAGTAGGACGGCCAAGTTCTATAGTAGTGATTACATAGTCTTCTGGAACAACCTCGTCCCGATCACATTCTACCCTGGGCACGACCACCTACAATGTCCTAGAGCCATCCTCATCAGTTGAAATCTTGGAGAACTTTTTGGCCTTCTTCTTCGTTGGAGGTGCATTGATCCTACTCAACAATTCTTCCATCTCAGTAGCTAGATCAGTCTCATCAACAGGATCATGTCTCATCCTGTTCCTTAGCCATTCTGGCACCTCCTGTCGTAAGTCTGAAATAACGAAGGGCTGCTCAACTTCAGCCTCAACCTCATGAACCTCCTCTATGCCTTCGTGCTGACGAGGCTCATCGTCGTCTATAGGCTCAGTATCTCCTGAGCTCTGGGCTTCTTGATCTGAAGTAGCATCATCCTCAAGAACTGCCTCAATCTCATGCTGAAATTGAGTGTCAGTGGTCGTCCCTTCATCTGTCTCCTGCTGATTTTCCTGCCTAGGCATGTTGATGCTTTGGCCCACTGACTCACTGAGAGATGGCTGACTTGCCACTTGCACTGCCTATTCTGCATTCAATCTTTCTCTTTGACCAACAAACAGTGACACTTCCTGCATACTCGGAGAAAGTGCCCGTGATGGTGTATGCGTGGATTTTTCAATTCTTAGAGGTTCAGGTCGGACTGGTTCCTTTCCTCGTGGCTCTGGAGTTTGAGCAATCTACCTTCCCTGCCTAGCCGCCGGTGATTTGTGATCTCCCATCAAATTGTAAGTAAGGGGAATTGATCTGCCCTTGAGCTGGCTCATGTGCCTTTCCACCCAACTCCGTGTGAATGTTAAGACCGGGATGCAAAGTGTATCCAAGTCTGTAATCTCTAGCTCAGAGCAATCCGGGAGTGGGAGTGACGTATCCCTCACCGTCTCATAATCAGCTTGTACAACATTTATATCCTCTTCAATCTGGTTTGGCACTGGGACAATCTCGCATTCCCTAATCATCCCCAACGGTATCCGTGAAAACATCCTCCTCCTAACCTTGATCTCAAACACTGCACTTGCCCAAAAGTATTCAATTTGTGCCTTATGCCTGAACTCTTCGGACAATATCCATCTAATATTCCTGTGGGGATCGTAGTGCTGCTTGTCGGTATGGTAGGAAAGGTGGAAGAACTGGAGTTCATTCTCTGCCTCCCTAGCTGCTTGTAGCGATGGACAAATTTCATCAGAATTCCCCATGGTAATAGGGAATCCAAGTCCACCCTTCTTCTTCTTTTGAATCTTATCGTAGACAATAAGTTGCCTATATATCTCCATCATCACAATCCAATTTGTGGGATACCGGGGTAATCTGTATGGGTAGGAGGAGAATCCTTGCAGCCTGATGTAGGTGAATTTTTGAATGAACCAGCACCCGAATTTTTCAATCAACTCTTGTGCCTCTCTAGATATTCTATGATGAGTCCTTTGCTGCAAGGTCCTCGTTATGTGCATTGTGAAGGCGTCATTGACCCTCTTGTAGTTGGAGGTACTTGTCAAATGTAACTGTGGAAAAGCCTCATGTATTTTAAACTGATGGGAGCCACACCCGATTGGTTCCTTAAACAAAATCTCTCTATACTTTGTCATTCGAGCCAGCAAGTAGACAATATAAGAGCTCATGTAGAACGCTTTTGTCCTCCTTAGACTCCGGAGTTGCTCATGTAAGTTGTCACTGATCATCAATGTCCAGTCTACGTACTCCTTGCCTTCCAGCACCAAGTTGATATAATAGAACATCCAAGATTCAAAGATGAACGCTTGGGGGCACCCTCCAACTCTGCTCAGCATCATTATCAGGTCGCAAAATTCTTGCCTCAAGTCCTCTGAAATTATCTACTTAGGCAGCTTCATGCGAGTTGGCTTGGGCTTGTTTATCCACCTAGAATTTATCAATTCAGCACATCGATCAAACGTGGATGAGTACATCTTTTCAGCCCTCTCCTTTGTTTTGTAAATAATCTTTTCATGGACTGGAATTCCAAATGCTTCCCCAATTGCCTCTGACGTAAGGCTGGCCAACAATTTGCTATCTGGTGAAATGATGGTTCTCCACTCCGTGTTGTAATAGTTGGCACATTCCATGATCAGCTCTGGGCACCGGATTGCTGGTGGAAAACCAGCAACTGCATAAAGTCCACTCCTCACAATGTTATGCGAAGTAACTGACGGATGACGACCTCCAGTTCCCATTATTTGCCTCCTGAACGTCTCCAAGTTGAATGAGCCAATGTTTGTTTCACTCAGTTTGCCCCAACTTTGAAGAAAACTTTGACTCCGACAGGAAGGATTTGCTCAACTTCTTTATCACTGCCTATCTTGATGTGCTTGCTCTTGTGGATAAGGCGTGATTTCCTCTTCTTGTAGCTCTTCTGCTTGTTTCAACCATTCTGCCAAAATACAAGAGTCATCAGAAAACAAGTCTTAGAAAAACTTTATCATTCTGAGGGTCCCAGCAGATTTTCGAAAAATAAAAAGGCTGCAACACTTTGACACTTTCAGCAGCAAACCTCAACGCCTTTATCACTTCGACACCTTGAAGTTTTCTACTTGCAGCAATACACCTCCGGCACTTGGAAATATTTGCTTGCAGCAACTTACTTTCTTCTTCACAAGTTCGCACCTTTCAGCAATTTAGAACTTCTTTCTCAAATCGAACTTTTCAGTAACTCCACTTAGAACCTCTCAGCAACTTAGAAGTTTCCCACAAGCTCGCACTCCAACAACTTGAATCTTCTCTTTGCAAAGTCACACCTTCACCAACTCAAGTCTTTCTTCCTCAAATTCGTACTTTCAGCCTTTGAGAATATTTTGCACTCAGCAACCTGTGAGAAATATGAAAAGAACTTCAAATCTTATAGCCAGGTCAAATTCTGGAAGAGGCTAAACTTAGCAAATTTTTGAATTTCCATTTTCCCTCTTCTGCCAATCGCAACACTTGTCACTCCAAGCATCGGAATATTGACTTCTAGAAATTTTCAAAATTCATCATCCTTGCACAGGCCTGCTTCATCACATTTGCATTTTAAAATATTAAATCAATATCCTCCGTGAACAATTTCATTTCAATTGGCTAAGTCATTTGATTTCACGTTTGCTTCGGCAAAATTATTCCAATCATCCAATTCAATTCTCGAGCTAAAACATTTTTGTAGAAACATTCGTCTCATTTGCCTTAGAGAAATTTTAAATTTGTCTTAGGAAATTCATCAAAACAGGCACTGGGTGAAAGTCTCTGTCAAAACAACACGAGTGAGGTGTGGAACAAGTTCAAACCATCTCCCAGTTGGAAATGTCCAATACCCAGAAGAAAATTTCCTTTAGAACACATCGTTTTCATGTGTATCCGGATGAAGGGGTACATTTAATTTTTATTATTTTGAAAAAATAATAAAATTTGCTAAGGTCTGCTCATTTTTGTTTTGGACGCATTCCACACCTGCAATCTTCATTTTTCTTGCCTTGTCATTTTCCTTGATTTTCCTGAAAAAATTTCCTTCCTGACTCTAGGCACATTTCATCTTGCCTTAAGAAAATTTTATCATCATCCCTAGGCACATTTCTCACCTTTGCTCAAAAAAAAATGCCTTAGAAAATAATTAAATTTTAATTCACCCATGAGGGGCGCATTTGAAGGTATGAGCTTCCATTTTACCCTCTTTATCTTTCCACGCCCAGGCTTCCTTTATCAAATTCTTCTCAGAGATATGGGCGCATTTCCATGTGTTGACTTCCACCTAAGGGTGCATATGAGCATGTGTGAAGGAAATCCGCCAACACTTAGAATATTCCAACACATTGCTTGGGCGCATTTCAAGTGTCATGTAGGAACTTGAGGGCACATTTCATGTAGTGTGAGGGAACTTTCAATCAACTTGAGCGAATTTGCCATAGGCTACTTCCACTTTCAACTTGAGGACGCATTTCATGTAGTGTGAAGGAACTTTTACACGCATTTCACATGTGATGAGGGAAATTTCCACGCCATCCACCTTTTAAACCTTGTGGGGTGCATTTGATGTGTGCTAGAGGAACATCTACAAGTGAGGGCGCATTTGAGGTGGTGGGAAGGAATTCCCATGCCTTAGAAACTTTTGCTAACCTCTTCATACCTTTTATCCCTTGGGCGCATTTAGCCTAGTATGAAGGAATTTGAGGGCGCATTTAGGGGGTGGGAAGGAATTCCCACGCCTTAAGACATTTTATCTTCTCCTCAACCTTTGTGGGCGCATATAGCATGGTGAGAAGGAATTTCTTTGTGCCTTGGGCGCATATGAGGGGTGGTGAAGGAATTTTTGGGCGCATTTCACACATGATGGAGGAACTTGCTCATGCCTTGGGCGCATTCCACCCTATGAGGAGGAATTCCAACACTTAGCATTTTCATCAACTTTCTCCCATGCCTTGGGCGCATTTCAGGTGTCTTCATGCCAGTTTTTATCTATAAATTTCCAACGCCCTAGCCATGCCTTGACCCTCTATTTTTAGCAAATCCAGAGAAGTGTGGATTTCCACCCATTCTTCATCTGTTCTGAGCTGGAGCAAGCGTGGCTATGCCTCGACAAACTTTGCCACCTTGTTTATACCCTTTGTCCACACTGGTATGCTATTTTTAGCCCTCCTGCTATTTTTAGCAAACCCTAAAATTGATTGATCCTTGCAGCTCCGTTTGACTTGAAATTTTCTCCACTTGTCCTTAATGATTTAAGTGTCCCGTACCCTTTGTCCACACTGGTATGCTATTTTTAGCCCTCCTGCTATTTTTAGCAAACCCTAAAATTGATTGATCCTTGCAGCTCCGTTTGACTTGAAATTTTCTCCACTTGTCCTTAATGATTTAAGTGTCCCGTTCCAACTTCCTCTGGCACATACATGCTATTTATAGCCATGAAGTGACTTACTAAAAATAGTAAGTGTTCAAATTTCATTCAAATTTTGCCAGTAGGCAGCCTAAAAGATGTTGATCATGGTGGTGTACCTCATTTTGACAACTTTTGTGTTTCATCCCCCATTTTTAGGCCCAACAATGGAAACCCTAATTTGACTTGCCTGTATCCTGAACTATTTCCGTTTGACTTGATTTCCACTGTATGTCGTTATGCTTGCCGGACTGAAGTGACGGGGAGCTGCTGGAGTGAACCTGCTATTTATGGTAAATGTCCAGAAAGCAATCAATCTGATGTCGGATGAGTTTGCATGTCACAGTGCCCGTGGGATCTCAAAAAACCCAGAAAAACATAGAAAATTGGTCAACATGCGAGCACTGGCTAAAAATAGTCTCTTAAAAATGATCCACTCTGCTTGTCAGTCGCATCACTGTGAAGCTCTCACAAAACCCATGAGGAATATCTAGACATGCACTAAAAAACTCTGCATGCAAACCCTAAAAATAGCCTTTGAAGCCTGAACTGTTGAAAGTCATCTGCCTAACTTGCATGTTACATCGTCGCGAAGGTCTTGAAAAACCCAGATAAATTCTCCAATCATGCATTGGAAAATCATATGTTCAAACCCTAAAAATGGCTCCTGAAGCCTGAACTGCTAAAAATAGCAAGTTTTCTGAATCTGTTCAAATTTCACGTGCAGGCACCTTGAAGTTATCTGGAAGTGTTGGTGCAGTCAGAATCCTGAAATCTTTGAGGAGAAGGCCTCATATTAGGTACTTACTAAAAATAGTAAGTTGTCAGATTTCAATAAAAATTCAGTGGGATCCTGCCTTGGGCCTTCTAATTGTACTGTTGTGCTCATATTTTACTTTGATAGCCTTATTTGACCTCAAACAAGCTTGAAGGATACAAACCCTAATTTCACACTTAGCTAATCATTTCATCCTAGGTCAAACGATGGGACATCCCCGGAAGAACAAAACGACCAGAGAGAGAGAGAGAACCAAAGCCAAAAGACCAGAATGGAGCAAAAATTAGGGGGTCCCCATCTTGGATGGGGTGATGTGTGAAAAGGTCACAACACTAGGCACACCTTAACACTACCTCTGCAAATTTTTCCATTTAACACTCCTACAATCGTGTTAATTTCAGTCTAGGTGGAAATTGAAGTACTTGAGCCAAGTTTTCATGTTTGATGGAGATCTCAGATAGCTAAGCCATCACTGGTGTGTGCCTATAATACCTCTGCCAATGTTTAATGACATAGGAGAAAATTTAGTGTCGCTGAGCCACCTCAAATGTGCACCCAAGCTGATTGAAAGAATGGGCAAAATTTCTTGTCATTGCTGCCAAGGCAGAACATTTCATGACTAAGGCCAAAAACAGAACTTTATGATGGTTTGGCCATAGAGAAAGTGCCCCACTTTTGTGTTTGAGTGCTGGGTGGAGTTTTAGATGGAGCTTGACAACAATGTTTATCACTTTTGCTGTTTTCAAATCATGGCAAACTCTGCCCCGGCACACACCTGCTCTGAGTTCAGCACTCTCCACTTTATCCATAGTGGATAAATTGATCGGCTCGCCACTCAACCATCATTGAAGTGCACCCAAGTTGAGAGGTGGGAAAATATTCCACTTAAGCCGCCTCTTAATGTTAGGCGGAGTTTCTAGATGGTAAAAACATCATAGGTATGGATATGATTTACTTTTGCCACCTTGATCATGTTTGATGAAGATTGAAGGTGGTTTAGCCAGTATTAATGTGCACCCTTTTTCACCATACTTGCCATTTGAAATGCGTCTTGCTGGTCTAGGCAACTGTAGCATCCATCCCTGCCGCCTACACTCAGTTCATGTGCCTTATTAGTTTCCTAAGTCCTTTGTCACTTGAAACACATTATCATGTCTTACATTTGACCCAATCATGCCTTCTTGCAATCCTTGTCACTTAGATTAGTCTCCTACCACTGCTAAGTGCACCTTTTCCTGCTGTTACCTACTCCCAAACGCTTTATATCACTGCCATCTCTTGTTCGGTCCTCAATTTCTGCTATGTCTTCCTTTAAAAAGCCTTTTCTGCTCTTTGAATTCTGCTCGCAGGTAGAATGAACGAAGGACAAATTTTTCCTCATAAATATATAAACATCTCAGCTAAAAGACAGGTCAGCCCTCATTGGTTTACTCCTATGAAAGTAGGTTGCCCTCTTTGGTTTAACTTAATTTTTTGCCTCACAAACTTCCTTTCATTGCTTTCTTCCATGATAAAATGGACAATGAACAAGACAATCATCAAAGTTGGCAACCATTTCACTGATTGAACATGATAAACATGAATAACAGACCTAGACACTGAAAATTTTGTAGGGTTGTAACCACTGACTAGCCATACTTTTCCCTTGCATAGTTGCAACTTTATGGTTTACCAAGTAATTATAACATTGTTTAAAAGAAATTATACACAAGAAGTTTACTGGTTTTGATTTTGCAAAACAAAGCATAAAAATAATTCACTTTCCACGGTTATCAATTTGTTAAAGCCAAAGGAATCCCTAGAGGAATGAGACATACACACCAAGAATAAATATACTTACCGACAATTTTTTCCTAAAATTTCCTCACGAGTATATTCTGTCAGTGCCAGGAAACTATCCGATGCAAATATCTGCAAGCATACCAAATAAATAGCAATATTTAGCTGTTTAAAATTGTATGTTTCATTGCTTTCTAAATCAGAATTCTTGGTACTATTCATACTACCTATTCCCCTTTGTCAGCCATTTTATTTATGTCATTTATCATCTGAAAATAGGAAAAGCATGCTGTTGATAACAAAACTTACAATAGGATTGTCAGGCAATCTTGGGTCTGTAATTACAAAGTTTTTCTCAATACGCTCCAATGTTGTTGCCAAGTCAAGTCCCCGACGAATCTCTCTTCTCCTTTCCAGATCGATCAAGCTATCAGGTCTCTCGTCACCACTACTTCCTGAATCAGATTCAGGAGCTTGTTCATGTTCTGGATTTTCACTATCAGCAGATTTTCTGGTAAAACTGCAGTTTTATTGAAAATTGAGATCACGTCATGGATGATAATATAAATGAATCAAACAGGTATAATTCCATCTATCAGTTTATTCATACAGATAATATTATATTTTAATAGTCAGTTCCTTCTTTTAGTAAGAAATAAATTGCAACCTACAGACGTAAGGAAGAAAATACAAATGAGCAAGCCACAAAAAGAGAACTTTAAAATAACATAACCAACAGAAAGCAAATCTCCTACAGAATGCTTAGAGCACAACTACATGTAATTGGCTTGTTCTGTAGAGGTTTGAAAGAAACCATCGTTGGAAGAAAATTCATGTATCAACCATGTCAGTATTGTTTCCATTTAGAGTAAATACAGACTAATACAAGTCGCTGTCAACAATTATCACATGAAATATCCCAGGGCAATAATGTTGGAAATTATTTTTCAATTTTCACCAGTTCATGCAATTGGACATCTTGTCAAACAGTTTCATGATGCTGTTCTGAAAGAAACTTCTGATATATTCTCTCCAGAATGATAGAGGTTTGTTTTCAGATTTCATAAATGCATATTTCATAATTTATCATGTATTAAAGAATACATTGTAAATAGTTCAAACAGCAAATATGTAATGTCCCCATTTTCGTGAGCATCAGAGTTCGCTGGTTTAGCCTATTCCTAACATTCATAGGCTAAGGAACATGGTTAGGGGGTCCTTTGTGGCAGATATCTAGTTAGTTGATGGTTTCCATTTCATAGATTCGGTTGAATTGGAGAAATAAGGAGTTTTTTTAAGATATAACGTTTAATTATTATTAAAGGTAACTTTAATGATAATTATTATTTTTAATGTTATGTTATAATGTTATATTTGCACTTTATATTATAAAGTCATATTTTAATATTTGTAAAGTGCAAATATTTTTATTATTAAAAAAACAGCTTCTAGAAGAATTGACCTCTCATTGGGAAAAAAGTATAAAGAGAGGGTTTGTCAAACTTCTAATCATCCAAGAATTGATATTTTCTTTGATGTGATTATTTGGTGAAGGAGCCAGCTAGGGTTTCTGCCATTTTCAGCCATTGGGAACAAAAACTCTCATTGGTTATGCAATTTTGAGGCTGTGAAACTATCAATTGAATTATTGCTAATTGTGGGCTTCACTCAGAAGTTCAATTTGTACTTACATTGCAAATTTTGTGGCCTTTGGCCAAATTTGGAGATCAAGTTTTCATATCAGCTTGTTGAAGCAATTTGGAGAATAATCTACAACTGCAAATTTGTGAAGAATTGATTGGAGATATATTGGAGATCATTTGCAGATTGGAGGCAACATTGATTGGCACATTTGGAGGTAAATATTGTATGAAGAACATTCTGATTTTTCATCTCAGCAAGGGTCAACCAACCATGGTGAGAAGTACATATTTGCTCATTGCTCATCATTGAGACTTCAGATTTTTCAGGGCATTGGAGAAATCAATTCGTTTCGTGTTGGCAATCATTTCTATAGCAATTTGGAGGGCCATTGTTGCTGCATTTATTTATATAAAATATTACCAGGCAAGAATATGGGCGGCTGGTGTAAGAGTTCGATTTGGCTTGAGGGAAGCTCATTTTGGATGGTTTATTGGCTGCCACATCTTCATCAACATAGGCACTTCTCCCAATCAGGATTTTTTATCATTTGCATACTCATATCAGCATTTAGAAACATTATAGTTGCAGCCATTGTATGCAAACTTAGGAGTTGCATTGTAAGACAATAATCTTGGCAAAGACATCATATTCAGCTTGTACTCAACATCTGCTTCATATTAATATAAGGAAGGAGTTGCATATCATTATTTGTCTTTAGTTACTTGGCTGTAGTATTCATTTTTGTATGCAAAACAACTATTTGTTTAAATTTCACCAGCTGAAAGTCAACATTTATATTATGGGAATTGCATAGCAAGTGTTTGATTCATTATTTGTCTTTAGTTACTTGGCTGTAGTATTCATTTTTGTATGCAAAACAACTATTTGTTTAAATTTCACCAGCTGAAAGTCAACATTTATATTATGGGAATTGCATAGCAAGTGTTTGATTCATAGTTGGCATACTCGCAAAAAACTCGCCGAGTTTTTACAGGTTTAACTCGCCAACCTATGCCTACCAAGTTTTTTCGAGTCTTTTGAAAAAATCGTGAGTTTTTAGTGGCGAGTACTTGCCAAAAACTTGCGAGCCCGACAGAAAGACTCGACCATGCACAACATAAAGTCAAAAACGTCTTTTTTATGTTTCATTTCATTTTGAAATTGCATGATACTTTGTGTGAGGAGCTAAAAACCCCCCCCAAGCAAGGAGATATCATTTCCAACGATTTACCATTGAGGAGAACAAATTCAAACGCCATTTTGTGTGAATTTTCAAGAGAAATTCATTTCATAGGTAAGGTTTTTGTTTTTGTATTTTTTTTTGCTTAATCATTTTTTTTCATTCTTCTTGCAAAATACTCATTCCAAATTGAAAAAAAGACATGATAGAGCAGAAAGAAACAATTTTTTTGCATTTAGACTCCAAAAAACAAGATTCATCACAATCTTTTGTTGATTTTTGCTGATTTTTTTCACTGTTTTTTGAAATTTTCAGACCTAGATTCATATTTTGTGTAGAATGATAAGATTAGTTAATAATGTTAATTTATAATTCATTTAAACACATTTGTATCAATTTAAATCAAATTTAGCTCTATATCTTTTAAGTTTTAAAATTTTAATGATTTAGGTTGTTTTTTAAATTTTTTTGCATTAAAAAACTAACATGTTGTACATATTTTTTGTATGTGTAGATTGATCATTGATCATTGAATACACATTATAATGGCTTTTGGCTCTGGTTCAGCATTAGGTTCCACCCCTGCCCCATCAAGTTCCACCACACCCACACCATCATCATGGGTTCCAGGCACTCGTCCTCGAGGGGCTAGAGACCCTACATTGAAGTATGCTGTGAGAGGGCACGTACCTAGAATAGTTTTTTGCAGTGAGTGCAAGAATACATATCATAGAGGCATAAATCACCTCAAATACCATCTTGCAGGTATTCCTCAGCGTGACGCCAAACCTTGTAAGCAGTCCAAAGAAGAGATTAGAAGAGAGATGCTTGCACTACTTTCAGTTGTTGAGGAAAGAAAAATGCAAAGGGAGAGGGCAAAAAGAGCCATAGCAACATCCATAGCTAGTGGACATGCCCATGCCCATGGTTGGACTCAAGAGCATGGGGTCGAGCACATAGAGATAGAGTCAGATGAGGAAGGAGATATTGGCATTGTGGGCTCTCTTCGTGGTCCACGGATTCACACTCACGGCACAACCACAGCCACACTGTCCTCTACACCCCCTGTTTCCTCTAGTTTGACTTCAACTAGAGTGCCAGTGCCACCACCACCTTCATCTTCACGCAACCCACAGAGTTTTTTTGTGCCTTGAAACACATCAGGAGCACAGATACCATTGGAGGCTACAGGGTGGAACAAGAAGGTGCATCAACATGCCGACTTGGCATGTGCTGACTTTTTGTATTTCAATAACATACCATTCAATGTGGCGAGTAGTCCCTATTGGAACAATATGGTCACTGCATTGACAATTAAGAGAAAAGGCTACAAGCGACCTTCTCGCAAAGATTTGAGTGGGAGGTAAGTCCGCTTAAATTTTATGCTAAGTTTATGTTCTTTAAATCAAATTAATTTATAATTTATTATTTATGTTGAATTCAAGCTATTTTTTGTTTAAAACTTACAATTTTGCACTTATTTAATTATTTTACTTTGTACTTTCAAGTTGCTCACAAATGCAACCGAAAGGGCAATGCAAGTGGTTGAAGAACAAAAAAATAAATGGAAGAAATATGGCTGCTCCATTCTTTCTGATGGGTGGACGGATGGGAGAAACTGCACCATCATCAAATTTTTGGTTGCTTGCAAAGGTGAAGTTGTGTTTTGGAAGTCGATGGATGCTTCCAACAGGATAAAAATTGCAAATACATTGTGTTCATTGTTGGAAGAAGTTGTGACGGAGGTGGGGATTGCTAATGTGGTGCAAGTTATCACAGATAATGCAATAGCGTATGTGGCAGCAGGAAAAATGCTTGAGATTAGACATCCATCACTCTTTTGATCACCTTGTGCGGCTCATTGCTTTGACCTTCTTTTGGAGGACATACGAAAACTTGTTTGGGTGGCACCAATTGTAGATGATGCAAGGAGAATCACAAAATATATCTACAATCACCCTTGGGTTCTTAATTTGATGAGAGAGCATACGCAAGGGAAGGAGTTGGTGAGACCAAGTGCCACAAGGTTTGCAACGATTTTCATAACGTTGCAAAGCATTTTGGATTCTTTGGGCTCTTTAAAACAAATGTTTGTGAGTCAAGCATGGAATGACTCCTCATATTCAAAGAAGCCCGAAGGAGAGAGAGTTGCTACAATAGTCTTCGACCCCTTGTTTGCACAAAAAGCTACAGAGATCGTGAAGGTAACTTCAAAACTTTGATTTTAATTTTAAACTCAAGTTGAATAAAAATATATATATATTTTTTAACTCAACTTTAAGCCTTTCATTATAAATTTCTAACTTTGATCTTTTTGTATTTTAAATCTAGGTGTCGGAGCCCTTGGTAAGAGTCCTTCACTTGGTAGATGGGGATCGAAACCCCGTGGGATATATTTATGAGGCCATGGATAGGGCCAAAGAGGCTATAAAAAGTTACTACATGGGGGACAGCCTAAAATTTGATCACATATGGGAAATTGTTGATAGGAGGTGGAACAATCAAATCCACCAACCCATCCATGCAGCAGGGTACTTCCTCAACCCTTCTTATCTCTTCTCAGAGAGCTTCTCCGATCCTAATGGAGAGGTTATGGAGGGGCTCATGACATGCATTCAGAGGATGGAATCTGAGGTTGCAGTGAGAGACCACATTGTCAGCGAGTTGGATATGTATAGGGAAGTAACTGGTAATCTCTTTTCTTCGGAGTTGGTTGTCAGAGGAAGAACCACTCTACCACCAGGTATAAAATTGGGAGTCTTTAACTTTTAAGTTTATTTCACATGCATTTTATAATTTGATAAAATGTGTTTTGAGTCTTGACTTTCTTTTCTAACTCTTCAATATTTATTTATTTTTGCAGAGGTTTGGTGGAAAAATAGCGGTGGAAAAACCCCACATCTTCAAAAAATTTCCCTCTGCATATTATGTCAGCCCTGTAGTGCATCCAGTTGTGAGCGCAATTGGAGCTTGTCCGAGTCCATTCACACAAAGAAGAGGAACAAGTTAGCGCAAAAGCGCCTCAATGATCTTGTCTTTTTGCAATACAACCTTCGGTTGCGCACAAAAAGAGTAGAAGAAAAATCACTAGATCCTATTGATTTAGATGAGATAGATCCTTACAGTGATTGGACAGGGCGAGATGAGCAGCCTCCATTGTTTAGCGCGGACGAGATCCTTGACTTTGAGAGACAGGCAATGGAGGATGTGGTTGCATCAGGAGATGTAGGTTGGAGGACATTCCTCAAGATATGGATGAGATTCAGCCAAAGCCATAGGCACAACCTTCCATACTAGCCGAGGAGCCAGCAACAGTAGCACCGCCACCACCCCCACGCACACGCGGCAGGACTAGAGGACCCACCCCTTCTTCCCTAGCTGATGCTAGACTAGGGAAGAGGAAAGCCTAGCATATTGTATTTAGTTACTAATTAGTATTTTCTTCTAGTTCTAGTTTTATTATTTTCATGTATCAGACTTTCAAGCTTTTCGCCATCGGGATTCCACATGAGAATGCGATTCTGTAATCAATTTACATTAAAGTAAATCAAAATCAATAGAAAACACTTTTGTACTCATTTATGGATTCATTAGATTCATCTTGTCATTGAATTTTGCAAAAAAAATGTGTTTCTAATGAAATTTATGCAATTTTTTAAGTTCCCGAGTTTTTGCCGAGTTTTAAAAACTCTCCAATTTTTGGCTTGGCGAGTTTTTTCTTGGGGCAAGTCTTCCAACTATGGTTTGATTAAATGCCATATGTTGTAGATGTACACCTCAATCATTAGGATGCATAGTAAATGTTTGACATAATTCCTTATTGTTGTAGATGCACATTAGTTTGCATGCCAAGTGTTTGACGAAATGTCAATTGGTTGTAGGTGCACATTTTCCATGTAGAGATCATATATATGCATTCAAAAGGACAAAAAATAATTGCATTTGCATTTTAGTTCTTTGCCTAGACATCTTAGTGAAAATTTGAAAACATTTAAATCACATTTGACATCATTTCAAGCAAGCATAATCAGACTGAAATACAAAAACAGCAAGTGAAGAGGTTGTATGCAAAGTGTTTGATGATATTCCTTGAGCCTCTAATCAGCAGTTTGAGGTCATAACTAGTTAGGCTCATTACAAAATATAATTTATACTTGATCTCCAATGGATACAAACATTCAATAATTATAATGGCAGCAGTGAATATTAATGATTGAATGTATTGTTCCTGGATTACAGTGAATGCATTTATTTAAATAACTCCCGACCTGTCCAGTGCCAAGGTATCCCACAAGATGATCTCCAGTATATTATTCACCCGATAGCTGAGTCCTTTGCTAATATCATCGATACCCCTTATGGATGTATAGCTTTCTTGGATGGTCGCACAGCTTAGTGGGGAGTATGGTGGCTCATGATATAATCAGCAGTTTTGAAGTTGATAGCTGGAAGACTCGACTCCCTTTGACTTGCTGACTACCACAGCCTCCACGTCAAACTCCAGCTAGGACTCCTCGGTATGGCGCCACTGCTGAGTAATATTAATTGCTTCGGCCAGTATACAATTTCATCGACTACCTTACATTTGGAATAAAATGGCTATAAGAAATAAATGTCTTGTGATTCCCTTAAAGTATGAGTTCCTTATTAGATTGCATTCTGGAAGGCTGTGATATGAGATAAGCCTTGGCATAGATCTCTTCATCACATTCAGTTTCTTCAACTAAGCTGGGAGATCTTCTTTCCCTATTCAATTTTAAATTTTTTACATTGATGGGAATCATAGCATATTACAAGTACAAATGCATACTTCAACCTACTGTTGCAGCCCATTTTTTGTAATGTCCCTAACCTATCTTGCCCTAGAATTTTCTCGTTGTTTGGGTTGAGGGTTTCTTCTTTCCAGAGGAATGTTCTCTCTAATGAAATAATCCGGAATTGGAATTTGTATTTCATCTTATGGACAACATATCTATTAGCATTAATATCTAGATATCCAGAAATCAGACATAATAATAATTGCAAATTGTTCACATAAAGAAATCACTCAACCCATAAGGAGAGGAGAATCCCTTAGGGGCCAGCAGCCTACCACCCTCCATAGCCCAACCCAGATCTTGGGCCAGTGGGCATAAAATTTAGGTGGGACCCCCATCCCTCCATGACCCAACCTTTGCCACGGGCCACCGGGGCAGAATGCCCAACCCGTGCTTCAAGCCAACGGGGCGGAATCTAGATGGGGTTTCTAGGCAACCACTATGGTCATGATTCACTCCTCCTATTGGGATGATGAATAGAAAATAAGCAATTCTATATAGTTTCTAGATTCTCAATCATTAGCATTACATTTGCATTTCTTCTATTATACTATGGAAATATACTGTGGTGAGCCTTGTTGGCTCTCTACGAAACCCCTATCTTTTTCTTAAGTCTTTTGGTGTTTTACTTAGTTTTTTAGAGAATGACTTCTAGACAGAAGAGAAGGGGCGGCAGCATATTAAAGCACATAAATTTGAAATACAAAAAACTTTGGAGCAATAGATGTAATCGTTATTCATTTGTAGTACATACAATAAGATTGCAAGCAAATTACATACCCGAATGACTCCAGAATAATTAAATAAGAAATTTAATAGCTTGGCAGGCAAGAATGCTGAAACTGAAAGAAATCACTGTCGGGGCTCATGATCTGCTGTCTCCCACTCAGAAGTTGGAGAAATGATGCTGACCATGGAGGGCGCCAATGATGGAATACATAACTAGCCACAAGGAAAGGCGTTTTTGCCTTTGAGTTCACACGCCTCAAGTAAGGAGGCACACATCCCAAGAGAAAATCACAACCTTCTGATGCTATGGTACGGCCCTGTCAACAAGCTATGAATCTGATGAAGAATGGCGTCCCAAGTAGATAAGCCCTGTTTCTTATTCCAAAACACTGAAATGCTGAAATTAAACTCAGATGAGGCACAATAGAACTTTTGTATGAAGCCCTCACAAACTGCACAAATTCAGCTGGTCTTTCACAGCCTCAAAGGTGCTCAACACTGAAGAGATTCCGTTCTCCAATGGAAAAATGCTCAAAACCCTATCACAGGAGAAGCACAGGAAGAAGCCAAAGGCAAAGTCAAAATATTCAAAGATGAATTTCTCATTGCCAAAAATGCCTTATATGCCAAAAAGGCGTGACTTCCAAGAAAGATATGCCCCTTTCCATATTTTAAATTCTTTTAAAATATATTTAAGTCTTTCAATAGTATTTGAATTAAATACTTGGGCACACTTTATTAATTTAAGTGATTAAAATATTAAATCACTTTTAGAGAATATTTAAGTGATTTAAAAAGTATAAAGTCAATTTGACTTTATAATAAAACATTAAGTTAATAAATAACTTAAATCACTCAAATAGGCATAACTTCTACAAATCTCCATAGAATCCCATGCCGTCAGAAGCTGACGACTCCTGAACTGCTAATGCCTACTGTGAACCAACACTGGGCTCTGAACACGAGAACGATCAAACTCTCCAGAAAATACCACTGACCCTCTAACCAATCCAGCTAGCCCACAAGGGTCCAATAAAGGGCTAACACTCTGTTCCCCAAGGAACTGTCTAGAAAGGGGACATCACATATACAAAGCAATAGATAGTTATGATACAACAAGCATGGATATGGTTGAAGCATGAGTCTATGTCTGCAGATTAGTCTACATAATTTTAATACAGTACCTGATTGATGGATTTAGCTCTACACAGATGTACAATATTACAAACTTTCAATGTTAGAGACAGAATTTATTCATTTAACATGTATATTGATATGTTTCTTTGTTCCTCCTACAGTCGATATGAGTTTGGGTCTTTGCATGATTCAGACGCATGTTCTCAGCATGCAGTTTAGTAAGACCATCTATATCAACATCATATACTACGCTTACATGAATTCCAGGACCTACCTAGTCAGCCCTTCCCATGTGATCATCAATTTGCCCTATATCTATGCCCAAGCTCGAGCCCTTCAAATTATGTATTTTAAACCACAGGTGATTCAGAAATTCATTCAATATTTATATGCTAAATTAAAGAGATCATATGCCAAAGCCATATGAATAGACTCACATAGAATTCTGGAAATATTATCATGTCACGTTATTGAGTATATCAAATATTGACACTAAGTGAGGAATTCACCTGAGTGGCGCGTCGTCCAGTCTTCCTTAGTCTTGCAATTCTATTGATCAATGTATTTTAAGAATTCAAGTCCAAATCGTTATTCAAATGAGTCATCAAAACTATGTAATTCTTATACGAAGGATAGCATCAAACATGGGCTATTTCTCATATAGATCCCTAAGTCTATGCAGTGCTATTCTGGTCCGTCCATGATTGATGAACATGTCACTCCTTATATCTTTATGCGTGTGCCCAGAACGGGTGTGTCTTTTAGAGACGTCCATCCCAAAGGCATGCTTTTTTGTTAATTCCTAATTATGTTTCATTGTAATTGTTGCTCTAATTGCTATCTTCCTGATATTAGTGTTGCTTGTAAATAGTTCCTATACTGTCGCCGCTCCCTCCTTTATCATTATCGCTCCCTTAATCCTAAGGTTTGTGGGTCTCTTAGTGGCATAGCAGATTGGACCTGACGTGGACTCCCAGTTGGTCCGCTAGCCCCGAAAGGATGTTGCGTGTCTTCTGTGTAAAGTGAGAACTCGGTAGTAATATCATCTGACACTCTTTTATAGCCGCCACTACATATTTTAGGATACCTCTAATGGTAACTTTAGTGGTTGCATCATAAATGATCGGTTATGACCTCCATTCAAAAGTTTAGCGCCTAGCCAACAAATAAGGTGAAATGGATATGTCCCGGAAACAAGTGCGTAGACTACACCTGATATCACCGTTTGACTTAAAGCATCAATATTGTGGGTGTTATCTTGAATATAATCCAATACATTCTTTGTGCGATTCCTTGTCTCCTACGATAGATTGACAATCTCGGCTAATATGAATAATTTAGCAATTGACAGTAGGAGGCGACGAGTAATATAAGTCGTAGTGTATATAATGGCACTATACACAGTGGACATGTAATGTCCCTTATATAATATTTTATATTAGAATAGTTTTGTCTCTTTTATCTACTATAATGATAGTGGTTTAATACTTGTAGTTTTGTGTTTTGTATTAATTTTAATATTTTCTTATGTTTTATATCAATAGATATTATATGCTTCATATTGGTTTATTGTTTATGTATTAATTTTGAATATTTTTTATATTTATTATAATATTTAAATTATTAATATCGATATTTTATAATTATAATATTGTCTTTGACAATTATAATTATAATGGTATTAAATCATTAATATTTTTAAATATAACTTTGTTACCTTAAGTGTGTATTTTCGGGGGCATGACAGTCCTCCCCTCTCCAATTTGGTTGCCCTCGAGCAAATCCCTTTCGATGTCATAGATATCTTTTAACCTTAAGGTTAGAACTTAAGAAAAGGATTAGAGTAATGTTCTAAGAAGAAGTTTATATGTTTTTGATAAAGAACCAAAGGGGTCATTGATATATTATAATTCTTATTGGGGGGGAGGAACTCGAGGATGTATGGTTGTTGTCACCACTTAACTTTGTTCCTCCACAAAGCTCCATTTGTTAACAGACTCTACTTCTTTTGATTGCATACTCTTGAGATTTCCTCCCTCGTATCTAGGTTTCTTGCTTGGGTGCTCCTTGCTTTCTCCTCCAAGGCTTGCTTCTAACTTGTACGCTTGGCCTTTGCATCTGTGATCATGCCCCCATGGGTTCTTGCATTTAAAACATAACCCTTTTCCTTTTAAGTCCTCCATTGGTTTGCACATATGATCACGATCCCAATTCTTATTGCAGTATGAACATGTCTTCCGTGAATCTTCCCTTCGGATTCCTTCTGTCCAAGGGGGTTTGGATGGTGAGGTAAGGTTCTTGGGTTTGTCTTTCGGCTCATTTTCTTCATATTTCATAGCCTTCTAAATAGCTTCATCTAGGCGGGTGGGTTCAAATGCACTCACCATACTCTTGATTGATCCTCTTAGACCCTCTATGAATAAATAGGTGAGTCTCTCTTGGGAAATTTCAGGGACCATGACTGCTAGTTTCTGAAACTCGGTGGCATAACTTTCTATAGTGTTGTGTTGCCTTACTCGTGTTAGTTCCCTAAAGTGCCATTCTGGCTACCTTTGGTCAAATCTTTTTAACAGTCTTTGGGTAAAGTCATCATAGGTGTTAACTTGTTGATGGCCTTGAGTTATGAGACCGCGATGCCACCAATCATGGGCCATCCCTGTTAGGTGTAGTACAGAAAATTTGATAGCATTTTCCTCCATCATGGGGCTGAGTGATAGGTAAGTGTCAAGCTTTTGTACCCATGAACATGCGGTGACCATTCCTTCCCCATCAAAGTTTGGGAGAGTAAGTTTGCTGACCCTATTTTGAGGTCATTATTAGATTGTTTGTTTTGTCCTCTTTCCCCCCCAGGAGCTGCTCTAAGTTTAGCATCACAGAAATCTTTAAATGGGATAATTTCCCTAATTTCAGGATCAAGCCTATAGTAGACTGCACCAATATCCTCTATGCTTTCCACGTGGGACCCGTTAACCTCCATGTGTTCTTCCCTAAGCAAAAACGAAGGCCTAGTGAGCCTAGAGCTTGTGGTTCTTGTGGGTGTGGGATTATTTGCTTCAGAGTGGTTAGAGTTTGTCTCTTTCTCATGATAAATATTCAGGTTTTGGAGAGCTTGAAGTATGGCTTGATTTTTCTTCTTAATTTCTTCAAGGTGGGCTCTAAACTCCTCTCTAAAGGGGTCACCCATCAGGTTATTTGTGGCTATGATGTTGCTAGGGTTTCTTTTATGGTAGGTGTGTTCAAATGAACTCATCACAGGTTGGTAGGATTATGCTTTGATACCACTGTAATGTCCTTCACCTATCTTGACCTAGAATTTGCTTGTTGATTGGGTTTAGGGTTTCTTCTTTCTAGAGGAATTTTCTCTCTAATGAAATAATCCAGAATTTGAATCTGTATTTCATCATATGGACAACATATCTATTAGCATTAATATCTAGATATCCAAAAATCAGACATAATAATAATTGCAGATTGTTCACATAAAGAAATCACTCAACCCATCAGGAGAGGAGAATCCCTAAGGGGCCAACGGCCTACCACCCTCCATAGCCCAACCCAGATCTTGGGCCAGCGGGGCATAAAATTTAGGTGGGACACCCATCCCTCCATGACCCAACCTTTCCCACAGGCCAACAGAGCAGAAAGCCCAACCCGTGATTCGGGCCAACGGGGCGAAACCTGGATGGGGTTTCTAGGCAACCACTTAGGTCATGATTCACTCCTCCTATTGGGATGATGAACAAAAAATAAGCAGTTCTATATAGTTTCCAGATTCTCAATCATTTGCATTTCTTCTATTATACTATGGAAATATACAAAGCAGTAGATAGTTATGATACAACAAGCATGGATATGGTTGAAGCATGAGTCTATGTCTACAGATTAGTCTTCATAATTTTAATACAGCAGCTGATTGATGGATTTAGCTCTACACAGATGTACAATATTACAAACTTTCAGTGTTAGAAACATAATTTATTCATTTAACATGTATATTCATATGTTTCTTTGTTCCTCCTACAGTCGGTATGAGTTTGGGTCTTTGCATAATTCAGACGCATGTTCCCAGCATGCAGTTTAGTAAGACCAGCTATATCAACATCATATACTAGACTTACAAGAATTCCAGGACCTACCCAGCCAACCCTTCCCATGTGATCATCAATTTTCCCTGTATTTGTGCCCAAGCTCGGGCCATTCAAATTATGTATTATAAACCACAGGCGATTCAGAAATTCATTCAATATTTATACGCTAAATTAAAGAGATCATATGTCAAATCCATATGAATAGACTCACACAAAATTCTGAAAATATTATCATGTCACTTTATTGAGTATATCAGATATTGACACTAAGTGAGAAATTCAACTAAGTGGCACGCCATCCAGTCTTCCTTGGTCTTGCAATTCTATTGATCAATGTATTTTAAGAATTCAAGTCCAAATCGTTATTCGGATGAGTCATCAAAACTATGTAATTCTTATAGGAAGGATAGCATCGAACATGGGCTGTTTCTCATATAAATCTCTAGGTCTATGCAATGCTATTCTGGTCCGTCCATGATTGATGAACATGTCACTCCTTATATCTTTATGCATGTGCCCAGAACGGGTGTGTCTTTTAGAGACGTCCATCCCAAAGGCATGCCTTTTTGTTAATTCCTAATTATGTTTCATTGAAATGCTTAATCGTTTCTCTAATTGCTATCTTCCTGATATTAGTGTTGCTTGTAAATAGTTCCTATACTGTCGCCGCTCCCTCCTTTATCATTATCGCTCCCTTAATCCAAAGGTTCGTGGGTCTCTTAGCGGCGTAGCAGATTGGACCTGATGTGGACTCCTAGTTGGTCTACTAGCCCCGGAAGGATGTTGCGTGTCTTATGTGTAAAGTGAGAGCTCGGTAGTAATATCATCTGACACTCTTTTATAGCCGCCACTACATATTTTAGGGGTACCTCCAATGGTAACTTTAGTGACTGTATCATAAATGATCGGTTATGACCTCCATTCGAAAGTTTAGCGCCTAGCAAACAAATAAGGTGAAATGGATATGTCCTGAAAACAAGTGCATAGATTGCACCCGATATCACCGTTTGACTTACAGCATCAATATTGTGGGTGCTATCTTGAATATAATCCAATACATTCTTTGTGTGATTCCTTGTCTCCTGCGATAGATTGACAATCTCGGCTAATATGAATAATGTAGCAACTGAAAGTAGGAGGCGACAGGTAATATTAGTCGTAGTGTATATAATGGCACTATACACAATGGACATGTAATGTCCCTTATATAATATTTTATATTAGAATATTTTTGTCTCTTTTATCTACTATAATGATAGTGGTTTAATACTTATAGTTTTGCATTTTGTATTAATTTTAATATTATCTTATGTTTTATATCAATAGATATTATATACTTCATATTTGGTTTATTGTTTATGTAATAATTTTGAATATTTTCAATATTTATTATAATTTAAATTATTAATATCGATATTTTATAATTATAATATTGTCTTTGACAATTATAATTATAATGGTATTAAATCATTAATATTTTTAAATATAACTTTGTTACCTTAAGTGTGTATTTTCGGGGACATGATATTTTCTTGACAGCATCCCATACTAAGATGGTATGTCAACTACTAAGACATTCATTTTGAAATCCTTTTTTGGGTATGCAACAAGTCAATTCCAAATCTTTAATAGTTCGAATCACTAGGACCTCTCTTGAGTCCATTGCAAAGCATCTTCCATATGCTTTACTAACTTGTAATCCCAATTGATTCATTATATTCAAGGGCATAACATTTATAGACTTCTGAATCAGTCATGCAAATGTTTACTAGTTTGTCACTTATCAATAAGGAAACATAGAATGCATCAACCTAAGATGGACATTTAGTCATAGTTGTGCCCATATATACTTTAGGCACAACTATACATATCTCATCTGTCTCTATCTTGTTGTTTTGCTTTTGTTCCTTCTCCAACTGAAAACTAACTTTCTTGCCTTCAACAGATATCTTAGAAGTTCCAATAATCAAAGCTAAGGCCTTAGTTTTATGCTCATCTATTCTAATCATTTCCAATAGTGGAACAAAAATCTTAATTTGTGATAGGATTTGTGTCATGTCAACTGAAGCATAATTAAGTGTACTATTCAGAATAGAGCTACTAACCTTTCCTTCTTTGCTTTGAAGATTTTGTTTTTGAGCATTCTTAAATTAGCCTTTTCTTCCTCCATCTTATTTTGATACTTAGCCTTGATAAGTGGAGATACAACTTGACTAGTAGATGATTCATGACCCTTTTCTTTATTTTCTACGTTTTTTCCTTTCCACATAGTTGTTGCATTTCCTTTTGCATGACCTTGATTTTCTTGTTCATTTCCACCTTCTTTGATGAAAAGACTACCAGCCTTACCCTGTGTAATGTCCCCTCCTAGCCTCTGTGTAGTGGACATCACATTTAGCCAATTCCAAAGTCCTTGTTGGCTAAGTGGTTCAGATAAGGGGACTCAATTCTAGTTTTGGGCATTGGATTTGTCGTTTGTCGAGAGACTTTCTATTTTTAGCAGGTCCAATTTGGGTTCTCACCGTCTACAGTGAGACTTGGTGTGATATCAATTTCTCTCTAGTTTGAGCCCTTGGATCATCAATTGCTATTTTTAGTACTTACTAAAAATAGTAAGCCTATTTTGGGAATATTGGATTTGGTCAAGCTCGTCGTTAAAGCATATTCAGTTGGTGAAGTCACTTTGATAAAATCATTTAAATATTTGAATTAAGCCTCGAAATGTGTGCTTAAGAATAGTGACTTTATACTTTTTAATTAAAGGGGACATCTTTTTAAAAGTGGCCATGGCACCTAGTATTACAACTTAAAGTTGTCTTAAAAGTCACATTATATTATTCTCTCTTTGGGTGCCCAAGTTTATGACGGAAAAATATTAAAAATAAATTAAAATCAAAAGCTATTGAGGTTTGGTATGGGTTTTAGGGTAGCCGGTTGCCCTAATTGTAAATCTTTTGATAAAAGTCTTTTTGGAGGCTCATTTTCTTTATTCGTGAGTTTGAGAATACAGTGATATGTTGTTGGTTTGAAACCAAGGATTGAAGGATGGGATTGAGGATAAAAAAACCTCAGTTTCTAAGACTAGTCTTGGCAGTGAAAGACCTTGCTCAGACTGGTTTTAGGTGATTTCATACAAGGATCACAATTGTGCTTGAAGGATGAAGATTTATCAATCCTTTTGAGTGATTTTCAGTTAGTTTTGGGTTTGAGATTGCTGGTTTTTGGTGTGGTGTGATTTTCTACAGTTTGGGTGTGATTATTGTCATTTTCTGGAGTTATCATTTTGACCCTGAGAATCATATTTTTGCTCGTAAATCTGGAATGGAGATAGATTTAGAAATGGGCACTTAACCTATCAATTTCTCTTGCAAGGGCGATCATTTCAAGCATAGGTTCGGATTTCTTGATGAAGATTTCAAATTTCTAGCAGCAAGTCGTCCTTTCCAGGGTGTACGGCCTTCTATTGGAGAAGTACGAACTCAAGGGTTGCTGGATACCACCATCTCCTGATCACTTTGAAGGTTATGTTTGCCGGTTGTGGACGTATTCCAGCTAGGGTTTGTTGGTTGATGATATTTGAGTGGGTGTAGCTATCAAGGAGATCATTATTTGTTGTTTATCACTCATTTCCAGGTCTGAAATATCATAAACTGAGTTTGTTACTATTGGTGTTTAACTGAAATATTACTGTATTAAAATTAGATTATTCATTGCTTCCAAAAAGTGTTATTCACAAGCAAATCCTTCTTCATTTATATTTTTGTTTATGTACTTCTTTGAAATATCAAATGCAAATGTAAACCTTTCGAAAAGAATTGCAAACACTTCAAAAAACTCACAAACAGCAAGCAGCAACACAGGGAAAAAAAAAGAAAAAGAAAATATAGGGGGTTGCTTATTACACCCTGATCAACATTATTTCCTTTATTTCTCAAATTGTAATTACTTTTGACTTGTGCAATAGCAACATTAATCAAGGCTCTAATCTCTTCATCTAATGGTCTTCTTAACTTGATATCAGATCCTGATGATTCAAATCCAACACAAAATGATCATGTTCTTCAATCTCATCATTAAAAAAAAAACTACTGATGATAGTTATTCTTTGTCTCTGATTATTACTATCAAATTCTACTCCCTCTTCTTCTAAGGAGTAATAATCCCTGTTCTTAGAATGCAACTTTGTTGAGAACATATTTATATCTTGATTCTCTTCATAATGAGCATCATTGCAGTCATCAAATGGTAATGTGGGGTTTTCAAATGATTGTGCTACCATACATTGTGAAGGTGAACGTGGTAATTGGCATACCAAACACCATATTATATTCCATAATATTTGCACCTGACCTTTTGAGAGGGTCTAGATTTTTTGTTACATCCCAAGTTGTGAGGGTACTATTTACTATTACTATATACGGTAAATATGAATGTAATGTGAAATTTGGAGATGCTTGTACCTTGTTATCAATATGTATGTTATCTCATTTAACGTTGTTTCATTTGATGTTATCTCAATTGATGTTATTCATGGTGAAATTCTACATATATGTGAATAGATGGTTATTGAAGTATTGTTATTCTAACTTTAAAGATGTTTATATATATGTTGTTTATTGTTGTGAACAAAGGACTGCTAAGGTATGTGCTAGTGGTTGCAGGTAAATGTTCATTCTTCAGGGGGAGGGGAAGTATCACTCAAGAGAGGAGCTTGGTCGGTTAACCAATAAAGTAAACTATCTGAGCATACACACATGTCACATAGATTGAGTGAACTGAGTCAGTTTGAGTGGGTTTTACATAAGTCATCCATAGCTTGTATGATTGCATTAGGAGTCTTTCTTACTGCTGCATGCTTTGTTAGTGATGTTTATCTATGTATCTATCTTGTGATATTATGATCATAATGATTGTAACATAAATGGATGTAAGTAAATAGGGAGTGGACATATATACATATATATAGTATATGCACGTATCCATATGTATATACAAATCGATATGTAATGTCCCCGATTTAGCCCTACGCTCTTCTTAAGGTTTTAGCCTGTTTCCGGAAACTCGTAGGCTAAGCAGAATGGGAAATTAGGCTTTCCTATTTTATAGGAGGTTTCAGATGCAATTTTGAAGGCTTGCATGCAAGAGTTTAGAAATGTGCTTCTGGGAGCTTTTTGGGTTTTCAAAGAACTTCAGAATGGTGTAACATGCATCTCCATTTGACAACCTTTCCAAACATTTACTATTTATAGTAAGTCATGTTAGCTTCCCGGTTTGTGCTCAGATAGCATTTGGAAACACTTACTATTTATAGTAAGTCATGTTTACTGCGCAGATGAAGCTTTGCAAACTTACTATTTATAGCAGTTTTCTATTTTTGGTAAGTCTATTTATAGCAATATCATTTTAGCAACGGTTCAATCATTTGTAGTTCACATTTCTATTTTGGGCAGTTTGGCTAATCAGTTTGTCTTTTTGTTGAGTTTGAAGTAAACTTACTATTTTTGGCATTTGTTATTTTTAGTAAGTCCATTTATGGTAGTGGCATTGGCCACATTCAGACCATACCTAGTAGGGAGTAGATTTATCATCAAAATGAACCATAATAGCATCAAATACTTCATGAACCAAAAGGATCTTAACAATAGGAAGCAGAAGTGGGTTAGTAGACTACAAGCATATGACCTCAACATCGTTTATGTCAAGGGGAAGAAGAATGTAGTTGCTGATGCAATTTCCAGGAGGCCTCATTTATGTTCTCTAGTTGAGATTGTTGCTGATTGGAGTGACTTAATTTCGGCGGAGTATGTTAAGGATTCTTGGGCAGCAGGATCATAGAGGGCACTATTCATGATGACAGTTATACAGTACTCAATGAGTTGATCATTCAAAAGGAGAGGATCTATTTGGTGCCTACTTCATAGCTTAAGAGGAAGATATTGAGGACATTTCATGATGCACCCATGGCTGGTCACCCAGGTTTTTTCAAGACCTATAGGCAAATCCAAGAAAGATTCACTTGGAGAGGACTTAAAAATGAAGTCCTTAAGTATGTTAGAGAGTATCCTAGTTGCCAACAAAATAAGAATGAGCATACTTATCCAACTAGTTTACTTCAGCCCTTACCCATTCCTAATCAGAAATGGGAATGTATCTCCATGGATTTCATCACTAGGTTACCTAAGGTGGAGAACAAGAATTGCTTATATGTGGTGATTGACAAGTTAACCAAATTTGCACACTTTTGCGCCATTTCAGTGACACATTGCAGCTCAGGTGGCTGATTTATTATTCAAGGAGATTTGCATATTGCATGGGATGCCCAGGAGTATGGTGAGCGATAGTGACAGCAAGTTCCTAAGTCTCTTTTTAAACAAGCTCTATATGTGAACAGTTTGCAGAAGATCTACAAAGGTAACCCCTTAAAAGTTAAATGTCCTTTGAGACTACCCATATGTTGAATTGCAATCTTTGTTTATCAATCAATCTTTGCCACAATGTTGTTGCAAAGGACATAAAGCACTATTTTATAAATTGTAGGCTTAGGTACCAACTTAGCGTTTAACATAAATGAAATATATACAAGCATGCAAAGAAAGAACATTGACATAAGGTATTAGGAGGTATTTATCAAGGACTCTTAGATCACAATATACTCAAAATTAAGAAAAATCCCACTATATGTGTATGATAGGTGAGCTTAGCCTTCTATATTCAATTGAAAATGTGTGAAGTGAGTTGCCTACTCAAGCCTACAAGCCGTCATGCATCCCAATATATTAAGTTATACAAAATCCTCAATAAGAAAAATTTAAATCTACTCTAACATACTATAAGCCTTAAGGCATTGTACCCAAATTACCATTCTAAAGGAAAATGCTTTGAGTTTGAATCATTAAATTCAGAAATCATCCTGACGTCTCTTAGAACATTGCTAAAATTTGTTTTCTATCCTTATGTATATTCCATTGCTGGACTATGTTCATATTTTCAACCAAAATACAGTATTTCTTAAGGTGAAATTGCAAATGCTTTGTTGAGTATTGAGGAATTGCAAGTTAAATACAAATTGGGAGAAAATCAAATTTTGTATAAATTTATTACTTGTGTCAGAATTAAATTAAATAAATGATAAATATGAAAATATTCACCAGTCAGAGACTGGAAGGTTCCATAAAGTTTAAGTCTTGCTATGTTTCCTAGATTTGGCAAGCATAAGTTCCCACGGGTTTCTATTAGCTATTTTATCAAATTGGTACCTCTTTCTGATCTGTTAAGAAATCAAAGCTATTTTATTGTTAGCCTGAGAATGATGAAGGTTCAATATATAAGATAAAAAGATAACCCATGAACCCATCTTCACTTTATGTAACTAGTATATCTAAAGATCATTCTCCAGTGGTATATTTTGAAAGGGAAGAAAATAATTTAAATAATAATGTTATATGCAAAACTATTTCAAATTTCCAGACAAAAGAATAATTTCTTATATTGTGAACAAAGTATCAAAATATTCTTACAAATATCCATCAAAGATGCTGAACCTGAACATACCTCATGAAAGAGCGAACACCAGATTTCCTTCTTTTCTTCCCAACCTCAAAAACTGCACTCAGTCTTGAAGATGATTTGCGTCGATCTGGAGCAGAAAACTTTGGATTTGCATTATTCATCTTTTCTATGTGCTCTGCATGCATCTGATCTACTGCATTTTCAGATTTCGGCATAGTTGGGCGATTTGTAGATTCAGACAATGAGCAGGGATTTTTTACTGCCAACACTAGCTCTGTTACAGAACTTACAGCCATCTCTTTCTGACGAGCTGCAAAAAATACAAATGGATCAAAATTGACCAGAAAACATTGTTTTGATATTCTCAACTACATGTTTTCAACTTATTGAGTGAATTCCTGTTCTCATGACAAATCACATAGAAGACTTTCATAAAGGCGCTTACTGAACCTTTATAAGCAAATCAAAATGAAGATTGGTAAGAAAATTATTCAACAAAAAAAGTAGCAAATCCTGATCATGTCTTCACTTATTATGTGTATCATAGAAATCATTGAACAAAGCTCAAAGGGTTCTTGCTAGACATTGAAAAGATGCAAAATGGGAAATTTGAGGATTACCCAAAGCTAAGATGTGGTAAAATAGTGAGCAAGAAAAATATTTTTTAGTGAGCAATAACTATTACTTTTTCAAAGAAGTAAATAGTCATGAAAGACGAACATATAAATCATGGATGAATGTCACCGATCATTAGAATAGATGAGAAGAGTACTTGGTAGTTGCATATTCCTACAACAACTGCTAGAGTTCCTTGGGTATGCTGCCTTATGAGCAGTTGTTTGGCAGACCAAATAGGCTACCTTTGATTTGGGACAGGTAAGAGGACAAAGTGACAATTTTCCCAGATATGACTAAAAATATAAAAGAACATGTGACACAAATCAAGGAGAGGAATGAAGCACAACATTGCAAAAACGCTATGCT
Organism: Sequoiadendron giganteum; assembly: GCA_007115665.2. Lineage (NCBI taxonomy): Eukaryota > Viridiplantae > Streptophyta > Pinopsida > Cupressales > Cupressaceae > Sequoiadendron > Sequoiadendron giganteum. The sequence goes on from CM021106.1 coordinate 400,357,964, forward strand.
AATCCCTGCATTCCCTATAGGAGTATGACATATGGGAGAATCTCTCTCAAGATTAGACCACAAAAGGATTTTGTTATCTTTGGTTGATGTTCTAGGATTGATGCCAATCTTACAGGGCCTTTTTGAGATTCTTGTTACAGCAGGTCTAGTCACTAATCCCCTTACCTTGATGTAGAGTTTTGCCTCTTATTTGAGGTTACAGTTACAAAATTGAAGTCATATGATTACAAAAAGCAATTGAAAACCCAACTAAGAGAGCAGTGTAGTGGAGACTGCAAAGAACAATTAGAACTCTTGATTATACATTTCAGATAGAACCCAGAGGCAAATATATAATTGAAGAGATCCTAATTGAAGGAAATGGTATTAACCTTTGAGATCCAAAACCAATTAGAAACCACAGAGTTCATGGTTCTGAACTGTATCTTACTGAAGTATTTATGCCTTTAGGTTGAGGAAGGGTTGTGATGTTGGGCTACAAAGTGGCAAGATTTACTAAGCATTCCTTCATAAGAGGGATTCAAGAACCATTGTCTCCAAATTTTGTTTGAGAAGTTTAAGACTTGCCTCTAGCAGGTAGAGAAGATGAATGCAGCAAGAGTGATATTTAGTTAAATTAGTTTCAGATAGTTTGGAGGGAATAAAGAGTTTCTCAACATGAGATATTCAATCAGGGAAATTTAAAGTTGAGAGATGAAAATGACTCACTAGCTTCTCCGTTATTTGCAAGGAGATTAAGTGAGTGGGAAGGGTTTTGGAAATGGAGAGCAGTAAAGGATGAGGGTGGAAAGATGTACTTGTAGGAAGAGCCAAGGGATATATTGGCATAAAATGGGAAGGCTTATCATGTTCCCTTTCCAAACTTAAGTCATAGGGAGACCATTAGCCTATTAAATTAATTCCCAATAAAGTAATGTTTATTTAAAAGACCTTTCTAGACAATTTTAAAATAAAGTTTTGGAAGAAAAAGGAAAAAAATAAATAATATTAGATTCCCTCAAAGAGATTGTTAAAGGAGAGGTTTGGAAATGAAGAAGGCATCCAATTTATAAAATCAAAACCCCCGTTTTTTAAAATCGAATGTATGTTCATTTTTTTGCTTAAGGAAGAAAACCCTTTTGGGCAATGGTTTTGAAGACAAAAACCCTCCTATACATATGAGTAATTTCATCCAAGGATTACCAATGAGCTGTAAGGGTGCAAAATATTTTCCAATTTCAGTTGGTTTGGTGTGTTGTGTGAGATTTTGGTAGTCGGAGGGTGCCCCCAAGCGTTCATCTTTGAACCTTGGATGTTCTAATATATCAATTTGGTGCTGGAAGGCAAGGACTACGTAGACTGGGCACTAATGATCAGTGACAACTTATATGAGCAACTCCGGAGTTTGAGGAGGACAAAAACATTTTACATGAGCTCTTACATCGTCTACATGCTGGCCCGAATGACAAAGTATAGAGGGATTTCGTATAAGGAACCAATCGGTGTGGCTCCCATCAATTTAAAATAAATGAGGCTTGTCTGCAGTTGCATTTGACAAGTACCTCCAACTACAAGAGGGTCAATGATGCCTTCACGATGCACATAACGAGGACCTTGCAACAAAGGACTCATCACAGAATATCCAGATAAGCACAAGAGCTGATCGAGAAGTTCGGATGTAGGTTTATCTAGTTTCCGAAGTTTACCTATATCAGGCTACAAGGATTCTCCTCTTATCCGTACAGATTGCCCCGGTATCCCACAAACAAAATTGTGGTGCTGGAAATATCTAAGCAACTTATTGCCTATGATAAGATTCAAAAGAAGAAGAAGAAGGGTGGACTTGGATTCCCTATTACCCTAGGGAATTCTGATGAAATTTGTCCATCGCTACAAGCAGCTAGGGAGGCGGAGAACGAACTCCAATTCTTCCACCTTTCCTACCATACCAGTAGGCAGCACTACGATCCTCACAGGAACATAAGATGGATATTGTCCAAAGAGTTCAAACATAAGGCACAGATTGAAGACTTTTGGGCAAGTGCAGTGGATGAGATCGAGGTTAGGAGGAGGATTTTTTCACGGATACTGTTGAGGATGATTAGGGAATGCGAGATTGTCCCAGTGCCAAACCAGATTGAAGAGGATATAAATGTAGTACAAGCTGATTATGAAACAGTAAGGGATACACCACTCCCACTCCCAGATTGGTCAGAGCCAGAGATTACAGACTTGGATACACTTTGCATCCCAGTCTTGACGTTCACACAGAGTTGGGTAGAGAGGCATGTGAGCCGACTTAAGGGCAGATCAATCCCCCTTACTTACAATTTGATGGGAGATCACAGATCACCGGTTGCTAGGCAGGGAAGGCAGATTGCTCAAACTCCAGAGCCACAAGGAAAGGAACCAATCTGACCTGAGCCTCTAAGAATTGAAGAATCCACGCATACACCGTCATGAGCACATTCTCCGAGTACGCAATAGGTATCACAATTTCCTGATCAAAGAGAAAGATTGAATGCAGATTAGGCAGTGCAAGTGGCAAGTCATCCACCTCGTAGGGAGTCAGTGGGCCAAAGCATCAACATGCCTAGGAAGGAAAATCAGCAAGAGACAGATGAAGGGACGGCCACTAACACTCAATTTCAGCATGAGATTGAGGCAGCTCTTGAGGATGATCCTACTTCAGATCAAGATGCCCAGAGCTCAGGAGATACTGAGCCTATAGACGATGATGAGCCTCATCAGCACGAAGGCATGGAGGAAGTTCATGAGGTTGAGGCCGAAGTTGAGCAACCTTTCGTTATTTCAGACTTACGGCAAGAGGTGCCAGAATGGCTAAGGGACGGGATGAGACATGATCCTATTGATGAGACTGATCCAGCAGCTTAGATGGAAGAGTTGTTGAGTAGGATCAGTGCACCTCCAACAAAGAAGAAGGCCAGAAAGTTCTCTAAAATCTCAATAGATGAGGATGGCTCTCGAACGTTGCATGTGGCAGTGCGTAGAATGGAGTGTGATCGAGATGAGGTTGTTCCAGAGAATTATGTGATCACAACTATGGAACTTGGCCGCCCTACTGGAGCACATGTGGTTGAGGAGTGCGACAATTCATATCAGGCACTCAAGGATAGATTGTTCCATATCGAGGGCAAATATAAGAGATTGAAGGTAGAGCACAAAACACTGATTGGCTATGTACAACACTTGTCCCGTCCTTGTGGGCAAGAAAATCCGGCAATTGAGCTCCCAGCCGAATTTCCCAAAGAGTCAATTAGTGGCTTAGAAGATTTGAAAAAAATGGCACAGCAAGCAGATAAGTGGGTTGCCAATGTTCGTGTTGAAACAAAAAAGTTTATGGAGGATCTTGCACATGCTTATCGGCAAGCCTCCGACATTATGGCAAGAATGGATGCAGTTAGCCATGCTTGGAGTGAGGCTCGTATCTATCAAACGAGAGTTGTTCTTCACTTAGGAGCTTTGATGCACACACCTCTGCGGGTTTTGGTTGAGGGAGGTGTGAATCAGGAAGGCGATATATGACTTCGCTGGCTGGTACTCTTCAGTGGTCACGGGCCGAGGATTCTATGATGCATCACAGGCAGATTCAGTCAGGGTCAGAAAGGCCATGACAAACATCTTTGATGGAGTCCTCAACACATTGGAGGCTATCTTTATCAGGAGGCTAACTTCTGAGGAGGTAACTGCAGATGGTTTGAAGAATAGATTGACACCATCCTTTTCTGAGGTGAAGGCCTTTGTCCAAGATGACTTCGAGAACAGCTCTACGTTCTCCAACATTATTCAAAATGCCCAGGATCCTCTTTTCGCCTAGAAGAAATCTTGTGTCTGGCATGGGCAAACAGTTACGGTGTTGGAATTTCAGTTGGATCATATCCCTCCCATTTCAGATCAGGAAGTTAAGGCGGTGTTGACCAGGTTCATCGAGTTTGCAGCCAGGGAAAAGTAGAAAGGAAACGCCCTTCTGGATGATGATCTTCTAGAAGGAGATGATGTGCATTGATTGCGGATAGTGTTTCCTGCAGAGGAGTGGAGAATCTCCAATGCATTCATTGCCCCACTCCTTTCAGTGGCGGTTTTTAGGGCTAGAACCCTAATCAGAGCTTACATGCCTCAATCTGAGCCTTCCGTTGAATTTGAATCTAAGTCGTCCATTGGACCGGGCTTGATATAAAAGGGGTATCCCCCCTCATTTGTAAATTATTAGAATTAGATCAGAGTTAGACAGAATCAGAGATAGAGTTGAGCTAGAGAGTAGAAGAGGCTTTTAGTTAGAAGTTAGCTTAGTTTGAAAAGGAAAGAAAATCTTTCCCTTTGAAATTTTTTGTAGAAGGTTGTTGTGGAGAACTCTCATAATATAAAGAACTTCATTGATTGGTGATTCTCTCTTTCGTTGTGAGTGGTTGACAAGGCTTTTTCGGCTTTTCGATTCAAGTAGATAGAGTAAAGTAGATTTAATTCCATGCAAATAGTTGTTAATTGTGGAATGTGGTGTTTGATTTAAGCAAGTCTTCTTTCATCCATACCACTAGCGAGCTCGTTGACAGTGAGTTCGCCCTGCGTGGTCAACTGGAATATTGGCACTTAACTTCAATCGTGGTACATATGTCCATATGCATCGTTGTGATGGTATGTACATGTTGTGTCATAATTTGAACATCTTTCTCATCCTTTGAAGATTGCACCGATTTTGTGGAATTTGTCCGAAGGGAGGCGAAGCAAAGTCTGGTTTGAAGATTGTTGAAGTCGATCCTCACATTCCACCCTTTAGAAATAGATTGTAGAATCCCTACCCCTCATTCCTTTTAAATTCAGTATTTTCTGGTTAACTTAGGACTCAGAGCATCATCGTCAAATCATTCGAGTCTTAATTACTTCACAAATTGCGTAAGTCCCCTTGGAATACCCAGCATATTCACATCAACCAACTGAGCCTATTTGCTATATAAGGAACCTTGGAGTTGAACGCATGATCTTTCACGCAATCTTAGCATGCGGAATACTTTGATCAAGAGAGAATAGGGTGACCATTGGACATTTCATTATGTGTTGGTGCGGTCATAAAACACACGTCAACACGCCCCTGGCTAGCAGGGGCGCTTTTATCACCAGAATTAACCATTTTTATTTCGTGCTTTGTTCTTCATTCAATCTATAGCTACCGATTACTAACATTTCCTCTAATCAAATTGAGATATTCAACAGAAATCTTGAAGAATTCTGAATAGGATGAATACTTGAGAAAACCCTAGCAACTGTATTTGAGGGCTCAAAACCCTAGGCGCCCTTGGCCAGCAGGGGCGCTTTTGTGCTCTGAACTCACAATTTGACTTTGACTAATCCTTTTGTTTGACTCCTAATTCTAGCAGTTTGGCAACTCTGATTCATCCACTGACAGACTTGTTGCAAAGCCTAATCAAGTCTGAGACAAACATCTTAGATGTCATTTGCTCAAAAAGTTGCAATTGGTGCCTCAAAATTTTGGGCACCCCTCACTAGCAGGGGAAAAGTTCCCCATCAGTGTCAGTCAAATTTTGACTAATTTCATCTCCTTTCATCTTTCTTCCTTCTTCATTTGATCTTCAAATTCAATTGTTAGATAGATCTCCTGGACTGGCTGGAAAGTTCATTGCAAAGTTGGAAGAGGTCTGGAGAAGACCTCTTGGAAGTGAGAATTCCTAAAAAGTTGATCTGTGCCTTTGAAACCTTGGGCACCCCTGGCTAGTAGGGGCGCTTTTATGCTCCAGAGTTAGGAAATTTTCAAAGACACTCAATCTTCAAATCTCCTCTTGCTCATGCATCGTTTCTTGAGCATCTTTCGCCATTAAGTGACATGTGCAGCATCTGAAACCTTGATTCTGAGATATGGCAATTAGCTATCCCCCATTGATGACTCTGGAGCTCATGCTTGACAATATGATGATTCTAACAGGACCAGCCTGATCAGGATGCAAAATCAACCAATCAAAATCAGTTTGGGTTGCATGTGTGATGTTCCTATTTTTTAGGGTTTTTCTATTTTTAGAAAATTTATCAACATCCGTTTTACAACAAACCCAGAAAACCCCAGAAAAAGTCTTTTTAGACTTTTTCTATTTTTAGAAAAATTCCTAAAATTTAGGGCCAACAAACTAAGATCTAAATTTTGTCAACAAGGTCGCTCTGAGCATACCCAGATCATCAGATTTTGAAAATTTTGAGCTTTTGACCCACATGCATGACATGCAAATTTCTATATTTTTTTTTAATTTTCAACTTCAGACAATCTTAATATTTTGACAATTTTAAACAAAATGTCTTAATGAAGCAAAATAATTATTTGGGTACAACATCCGTATCCTTGAAACATGGGAAAAACAAGGAGGATGTGTCCCCGTGGTACACCAGTTGAAATCATTCTAATAATCTAAAAGCTATTATGGGAAAATAGTAAATGCATTTGATATTGTATTTAGATCCTAGAAGGTTTCCCACTGGATAATTTTTAAATTTTTATATCATTATCCACTAAGTTGGCATTGATCCAAGATCGGCTTGTTATCTACTAGTTTGGTTTGAGCTATCCTATAGCAATCTACTCATTTGGAAATGATTGGATTTTATTGTAATTTGCCAATGGTATTGATCATATCTAAATATTTAACTTCGATTGTAAACTAGAAGGCTTGCCACTGTTAAGTTTGAAATTAACTGCTTATTGGCCACATCCCAAATTTTGTATGCTCTCACCTATCCTATAGCAATCTACTCATTTGGAAATGATAGAATTTTCTTGTAATTTGCCAATGGTACTGATCATATCTACATATTTAACTTTGATTGTAAACTAGAAGGCTTGCCACTGTTAAGTTTGAAATTAACTGCTTATTGGCCACATCTCGATTTTTGTATGCTCTCACCTTGCCCACATGGGGATCTTGGTGATTAGATAGAACCTAGGTTTATGTTGAATTTTTAAACAAAATGGTGAAATCTGGCTAACATTCCTACCAAAGACATTACAACTAACTTCTACTACATGAGTAAGGGATGTTGATGTGGCTAGAGGTTACATGGGCTGCATTATTACGACCTTGCAAATGGGTCCCGGCTAGTGTTAATTCCTTCATATCATAAAACAAAATAACCTAGGTATTGGTCACATGCAAGGGGCTATTGCAATTTATTTGCAAATGTTTCTTAGAGAATCTAGGATATTTTCAAGGTGAAGTGCTTCCATAAAAATGTCCCTATTTCAACAGTATGTACCAATAACTATAAGTATATATTTATCAAATAAAACATATTAAAATTTAAAATTATATTCAGCTGGATTTGTACAAAATAATCCTAATTTTTTTCTAAAAGATACAAAATAATTTCAGCCCCCAATTGCAAGTCTGCTCTGCAAATATCCCATCTAAGAAATCACAGCTCCTCAATTTCAGGAAAAGGTTCTTTTTTTTGCAGCTTGTCAATTTGTAGACCACATAAAATCATATTGAATAAAAAAAATCATAGCAGTTGCCTCCCCTTCCCCATGGGACTCCAGTGTAATGGGGTGTAGTTATATGAATTTTGAATACCTATGCTATGTGAATGGTTTTGGTAACTCATCTTATTTGCAACTGCATGGAGAATAAATGGAACACATAAAGGTTCATGCAACATAGATTTGTATTTGATGTAGACATGAATACTGTTATGTAATTACCAGCATAAGTATATCTTTGACATGTTTGGCATCATAGTAGTCCACTTATATTGATCTTATTTGGATACATTGCAATGTTCTTGCAAAGAACCATACACAACTTTTTTCTAAATAAATTAAGACATTCTACCCAACACTTTTACATTTACTGTTCAATTTATTTTCATGCAGTCATATTAAAGAGCTACTATCTTTGTCTTTCAATTCCATTGTCATTATTATGCAACGAGGCAGCAATATTCTGTTTAAATTTCACCTTTATGTAAACTTGCATCACATTAAAAATGCAGCATCCATCAAAGGAATGTGGAATCATTGGACTATCTCTTCCTACACAAGTAGGGATAATATATGTGATTGAATCACACAAATAGAATCAATGTATTTCCTAAACAGTAAAGGCTTGACACAAACTTGACTAGCTACATTATTTTGAAACCTTTGACAGTCAATGCTACAAAAATTCTTAGGAATCTTCAAAAGTGGCATTACATCTCACCTTCTAGAGAGAAATAAAATGAGCATATAACCAAACATATACCATAAGACCTATGCACATTCTGCACAAAACAATGCTTCCCTCCAATGAGCAGGGCTACAGAGCATACCATGGAATCTCTGATCAATAAGGGAAAATTGTTGCCAAACTTACAATCCCAAACAATGTAGTTTGAGTATTCTTGTTTGCTACCACACAGAAGCAATTTGAATGGCCAAGTTTATAAACTGTGGTTGTTGGGAAGGCCTTTATTATTTAAAAAAAACCTAACATCCAAGGAGACTGAATTTAGAAGAAGGTTTATGTACTCTATAGTCTAAATTGTCACTTAAAACGTCTCATCATCCATAGTCAACCATCCAGAATTTAGTCTCTCAGAAATGTCCAATTTGTGTTCAAGATGAGTGTATATAGTATTTGATCTTTCATCATTTGTAATTTTATACCATTTGCTTTTATTGCTCATTCAAAACTCAAAAAAAAATCATATGGCTAAGAGTGACTCCCTATGATCAACATTGTTCATGGCCTGCAATCAACATGGACTAAACTCTTCAAAAAATTGTCCTCATAAGTTTTAAAAATTCTCCTCATAAAAACCAACCAGAACGATCCTCTAGGTGAAGATCATTATGAAATAAAAATTCTTTGGTAAACATCTTCAAAGGAGGCTTCCTTCAACTGTTTGGTTTATTACAGACCGTGGCTTAATTTCATGAATTTTTAACAATAAGAGGTAATAATAATCCATCTTCAGGCAGTTTTTATGAACAAAGATTTTATATCAGTATGTTTTCTTTTATTTTAGCAACTTCTTTATGGAAGCTGAATAATCAATAGAAAGAATAACCATCCAATTCAAATCTCTAAGAAGTAACCTAGTATTAGAAAAACAGCAAGTTGTGAATGCTTGAATTACCATCATATCGAATCAGAGATTCTGGTAACCCATTTGGACGTACCATCTTCTCTTTTTCTCCTTCTGTATGTTTGCTCACTTCAACTAGCATTCTGCAATGACAATCATCAAAGGAATGATCAAGCCCAAACACAAGTGAACCTTGTCAGTATAAAATTATTAATTATTCATCGATTCCTTAGGATCAATACAAGGCATTCTATATATATCTATGTTAGCTAGATCTTCAAGTATTCATCAAAAAAGACAAATGTTGAACTCCTTATTGCTACAGAAGGATGCATGCAATTTGGTGCATGTTCAGATAATCTATCATTGAATTGCCAATTAGAGAAAGCTTCAAATGAAATCTTAAGAATATAGCTTCTAAAATAATAAGTTTGTGCCATAGAAAAATCCATATATCATGTTTATAGGACCCTCAGAACTGTCTATGAATTTATTTCATTACAACACAAAACACATAGATTGCTCTATTGTTTATGCATTTGTGTTGTTTCAGTGTTTAAGAATATACATCACATTGTTGATGCATATAAATAAATTATAGTACAAAGTAATATTACCATAATCATTATGTTCAATATACTAAAAACAATGGCATGTTCTAGAATATTGGATCAAAACCTATAGTGTAAAATTGTACATTAAATATAAAACTATTATGCACCAACTATGTAACAAACAGGTACCCAACATGCAACAAGAACCATCATACTAAGCTACATACAAATGAATAGCATTGCACAATTTCATCATCAGATAGGTAAGGAATTACTCCAATTGTTATATTCATAGGAATGGAAAAATTAATTGCATAATGAGGCAACACTTTTTAATAAATTTGCATATGAACATTCTATCATAGCAATTTAAGCATTCATAGTGTTAAGCATGATAAATTTTACAAACTGAATTATGAATCATACACCTCATAACCAATAACAAAATGAAACTACATTATAAATTGAAATAAAGCATTTAAGACAAACCTCCTCCGTCCTTACTCCTTAATTTCAAGGAGAAGAGGGTAAGGGGAGAGAGAGCATCATTGGGGTGATTTCCGCCCTGCCACGAAGGGAGCTCGACTTCCCCGTGCTACCCCACAAAGGGTCTAGCAATCCATGGCCAACATATGTGAAATCGGTGCAGCTATGGAATAACTAAACACATACCACCTATTAATGCCCCATGCAAAAATATCTAGGCATTTGTCCCTTATGGGGTAGGGTCTAGCAATCCATGGCCAACATATGTGAAATCGGTGCAGCTATGGAATAACTAAACACATGCCACCTATTAATGCCCCATGCAAAAATATCTAGGCATTTGTCCCTTACCCATAAGTGACTCAGTTTAATTCACACATTTCTTCTTATCTGAATTAAAAAGCTTTGGCCAAGCATTTATTTATTATAAATTCCTCGGGTCTATCCTGGTAGTCGCATAGCACCCTTACACATGTTATAGTTTCAGTACTTTCAATATCCATTGTTAGGATACAGCTAAGTTGGTGGAAGAGTTTATCATTCGGGCTTAAGTCTTTCTATAAGGTAGTTTAAATGTATGTATTCCATCTCTACTTGCTGCTGGAGACTAACAACTTCTGTATTAACTATTCCCATAAAGTTGTTCCAAATTTTGTACACTTGCTAATCACATAAATTTCATCAGTTAAGAGTTGCCAAATTTCAGACCAAGTGAACTTCTTGACACTGGTACTGATTTTCAGTTTTATATGGGTAAATTCAATTTTGTCTTCTTTTAGCTCTGAGATAGAATTCACATTGTTTAGTTGGTGATGGATCAAATGCTAGCACTGTATACTGTTACAGCAGTCATGAGAAAGCTCCTAGCCTTATCAGCCTTCTCATGGCTGTTGTAGAGCATACAATACTTCCATTCATCCTCTATCTAGTATTCCCAACATTCTATAATGAATTCTTGTATTCCAAGAATAATTTCTGAGCTACTCATGAACAGGTATGCCATCTTTGCTAGAATGATTTAACAGTAGGCAACAAGAAAATTAGACTACTTAGCTGTAATCACAACCTGATGTACAAGTTTATTTTCAACAATAGAGTAAGGTATAAAAATAATAATTTGAGAGCAACAACTTGGAGAGTCTTGGAAGTACAAATTTCACCAGTTCCCTTTCTAACAGCCATTCTCATGAGGAAAAGATCTTACTCAAACATTGCTGAAGATGAAGCCTTGCTTACATACCTGTAAGCTAAGTAGATTTGCAGTGTTTCCACACACAGCCCTCCCTTGTCTGCTGTCCTTTCTTCCCCAAACATAATAATAATAATCCTCCTTTACTTTGCTTTATTACCTCCCATAGTGCCTTTCCTACTACGTGGAGATAGGGGCAGTTTTTCATGTGCAAGGTGTTATTTTATTTGTTTTAAAACCCTTTACCTCTGCTGACAGCTGGCTGCAAGTTTATGCGCTGTCTCCTTCTTTTGTCTTTACTTTGTTTCTTTGGGAAGATGTGGGGCTGGCATACCTTTTTAAGGTACTGCTTTATATATTTATTTATTTTAATACAATTTCCTCTCGCTTGTAAAAGGCATGGGTCCCACCACAACTATTTTTATCATACCTTTTAATTAAAAGGGGATGAATATTTTTGAATTACGAATATTTTATTTTGATTATTATTTTTTTTCTTCTTCTTTCTTCTTCTTTCTTCTTCTAATATATATATATATATATATATATATATTTTATTTACTTGCTCACATAAATATGAATATAAAATGATTAATGGTTAATAACTTTAACTTCTTATTGAGTTAATAATTAAATAATTAAGGTATTCCAATGTACCCTTCCTAATGCAGTATGCAACCCCTGGGAATAATGCTATGTGCTCGTGTGTGCTATTCTCACGCATAATGCTATGTGCAAAAACATGACAACTCCACCATGGTTTTGTACTTGATGGAAATTGTCAATGATTTGGGGTTTGTTACTGCAGTTTGATGTGTATTTAATTGATGTTGATGGCGAAAGATAAACCATAGGGTAGAAAAAATATTGTGTGAATTCCAGAATTTTTCGTGCTTGTAGTTGAGATTCTCTTTGCAATGTTGCATGCTTGTGCAGTCTTTTGGAAAATTTGCATGAAAGCTTCCTAAATTATGATGCATTTATTACAGAAATTCTCATGAGGTTCTGTGTTTGTTCATGGATATAATGGATTGCTCACAAATATAATAGATTTAGATTTTTTACTGTTTAAGTTTTGTGCCTGTTTGAAGAATTATAATAGATTGCTTTTAGTGTTTTATGGTTTTTTTAATGCAAATTTATTTCCGTATGCAATCTGTGTTTTCTTTTTAGATAAATGTGAAGTGAGAAAATTATGCTTTAAATTACAGTAATTTTGGCTTGGTTGCAGAATTTAGTGAATGTTTTCTATGATTTAGGTTTTGTGTTTGTTTGCAGAAAACTTAGGCAGTTTTTAGTGCTTTAGATTAAACTTCTGGATATTTTGCCAAGTTTTTGCTGAGTTGCCAAGTTCAAGTCAAATTTGGGTTTGCCAAGTTTTGTCAAGTCACAATTTTTTAAACTATGCAATAAATGATCTAGGTTACATTACAAGAGAGATCCAATTGAGAAAACTCTAATGTATTCACATAAGCATATAGAAAACTTAATAAGAAAAATCAAATTTCATACCATTAATAGAGCCAGTTTTCAAATCATCCACCAAAATTGCTAAATCATCTTAAGCTTAATTTTTACTTCTGCTAATGACATACCCAATAAACTTCAGAGTTTTTCCAGTCTCATCTTTAATTGGGGCTATGGTAAGAAGGTTCCAGAAAGGGGTTCCATCCTTCTTATAATTGAGCAATCGTCCACAGTAGCTTCTCCTTTCAGCTAGAGCTTCTCTTATCTTTGAAACATCTTCAGGATCAGTTCCTGCACCCTGAAGAAAGCGACTGCAAATAGAATAACCAATTCGTTAGCAGTTAAAAGAACTAAGAATGAATGTCGGTAATTTTTATTCACATTTTAATTTTTCCTTGATATAAATTATAAATAAAGTAAAAGTACTATTATCTTATCATGGAAAACTGTCAATAATAAATTCCATATCACTGATGACATCTTAATAGTATTATAGATGATGAACATAACCTAATAACATATGATTTTACTTTTCAAGATACAAATGTAGAGCATGAGAACAATGTATATTCATCTAACTTTATGGTGTTTTATGCTAGAGGTAAACGTAGGGAATACTAGTAGTAATATCAGTAACTTGTCATATTGATTGCCATCCTACTTCTAGGACCTTTACTAAAAGTCTGCATTCCACTTTTATCGTTGGCTAATTCTATGTGTATGCTTTAGTAGGAGATGTGAAGGAAGAAGAATAAGAATCCTTTTGTTACATAATTTTTTAACAATTGCTTTTTTTATTGATTTGTGTGTTCTATTAATCATACATAAAGTACAACATCAATCATACAAAAAAGAAAACGGAAGAGAATCACACCCTAAATGAACTCTACAAAGTCATATCAATACTGCAGACCAAGAAAGCAGCACAAATAAATTTAAATAATCATACATCTAATCAAATAATTTAAAATTTTCATTAAAGCATATCTTCACAAATCCCCTTACAAAAATTTAAAAAATTTCCAAGTAAATAACCATAATTTCAAGCATGTAAAAAAAGTAAATAGTTTGTGCGTTCCCATCAGGCATAACAACACTATAAATAAACATTAACCCACATGAGCTATTAAACTATAATCAGATAGAGGTGGTGAAGAATCATCTGATTTATCAACTTAGCAGTTGCCTCCAATGGGATCAGCAATGTCAAGTAAAGGCTCTCATACATCCTGAATTTCAGTGCACATTTTCAATTCTTTTTAGTTTGCCTATTTGAAAAAATTGCAAGAGTCAGCCTAAGAAACTTGTATGCAGGTGATGTTGTCCAACCAATGGATCTAACAGCACCATGGTCATAGCCACCACCACTTCCACTATTGCTTCCTTAAGGAGAAGGCCACCTTAAATGTGGCAAGAAACCCTCGTTATGAGAGTGACATCTTCCTCTATTCTCATGGCCACATCCTCCAAGAAGAGACCAGTGGTGGTTTGAATGAGGAGGAACTCAGCTAACAACACACAAAACAATTGCTATTGAGGGTGGAAATAAAACATTTACAATCTCTCCTCAATCACTAGGGATAATTTTTAGTTTTTAATGTCTAATTTGAAACATATTTATATATAAATACTAGTAGTAATATACTAATATGTAATGTCCCCATTTTAGCAATACGCTTTCATTGTCTGATAGCCTATTTCGAGAAGCCCGTAGGCCAATCAGAAGTTGAATTTAGGGTTTCCACTTTTTTAGGAGGTTTTGAAGGCTTACATGCAAAATTTTTTGCTGCATGTTTGGTGGAGCTTATAGGTTTTTGGTGAGCTTCAGGATGTGATAGCATGCATGACGAGATAATGACCTACATTTTTGGTTGTTTCCTTGGCAGTTTTGGAGGCTTGCATGTTGGGATTTTACAGTTCTGATTTTGGATTCCTTCTGGGTTTTCAGAGAGCTTCGCGATGGTGTGACATGCAACTAAATCAGAGAACTTTTTCGGACTTACTATTTTTAGTAAGTACGATGGTTGCTCGAATTGTGGTTAAAATGAGTTTGGAACAACTTACTATTTTTAGCAATATGCTATTTTTAGTAAGTTCTAATTTTTAGTAGGGTTTCTGCAATTCAGTTCAGTGGCTATATCTAGCAGGTCAGTTTGAGCAGTTTGGTCTCCAACATCCTTGGTGCTATTTTTGGCAGTGTTTCAACAACTTGGTATTATGGCTATTTCTAATAGGGCAGTATATTCAATTGGTCTCTAGCATTTAAGGTGATTATTTTGGCAGGTTTGATATTTGGTGAAAATAACATTTTTAAGTGGAATATTTGGCTAAGGCATGGAGGATGACTTTGGAGAATATAATTGCATTTTTATAAGGTTTTTCACTTAAGGAGAATTGGATGCCTTATTTGGTGAGTATAATACTCTTTAAATGAGATATTTGAATATTATTTCACTTAAGTCTTTGACGCCTAGCTTTGGAGTGATATTTGGATAAATATAAAATATTTCACTTAAGTGTATTGGGACGTCCAACTTATGATATTTGCATTTTATAAAGTATTATTCTTCATGTGCTTTTGGATGCTAAAGACAAAGAGGGGTCAAGATGAAATCAAAATGCAAATTAAGTGAATAAGGTTTTGGCTTTGAGGAATGCATACCTCCTAGTTCCTTCCTTCCAGTCTTCGTGCTTGAGAGACAGTACCTAGCTGGGTATGAGACTGCTTCTCATTCAAGAATAGCAGATTGAGCTTTATTGTTGAAGTTTTGATGTTTTTCTCAATTTTATAGGTTGTTGGTTTAGTAGTGCTGAAAGTAATTTTCATTCATAAGTCATTGTGTGAATTTTTATTCCTTTTGGGTATTTGCTCATTCCTTTTCTTTGCTCAAGGTGTCCTTTATTGCAGATTTTCAGATTTTATTTTGGAGTATTTAATTTTCTAGAGAGGTTGCCCCTCCTTGATGGTTGAATCTTGCCTGCCAATACCTTGGAATGCGTGCATAAAATAATGGTGGGTGCTTAATACTATTTCATTGTCTAGACTTGGGTGCCTACCCACTAGGCTTCCTTTGCATTCAGTTTCATGTCATTCGGAGGTGTATTGATGGAGTTATGAGCATTTTGGTGTGTTCTAGGCTTGCTGGTTTGCATTTTCAGTTTGCCGGTTTAGTATATCAGATTGTCTAGAGTTGGAGTTTTGGGTTTGTTTTTCATGGTTGGGAGTCTCTTGGAGTTTGGAAAAACATTTGATATCATTTGCAGTTTCTTGGATAGTATTAACTATTGGTTGCTCACAGATTGCACTCATATTGTAACGTTGAATCAGTAGTACTGATCGGCTCTTTATATTTTTGCATTATCTATTGTAATTCTCACGATTGTGGAAGAGACAAGCCTCGCCGTCTTTACTTTCATCTTTTCTTTACTGTATTGTCCACTGAATAAGCGGAAGGGGTCGGCAAGCCACCCAATCTTTACTTTCTTTGCACTTTGTAATCATCATAATGTTGATCAGTTGAGTCGTCAATCTACTCTTGCTGAATAAGAGGTTGAGTTGCATAACTTTAATTTCCAACATTGTACTTCATTCAGTTTTGGATACTAATGATCCCCGACGCCATGTGATATCACCTCACCCATCTTGGGTCTTGAGTGAACTCTTGGTGTAAGGTTACTTTAAATAGCTGATTTGATTTGCTAACGCTAATGGGTGCCATTGTTGAAATGTAGATTGTGAGAAAATTGAGAAAAATTATAAGGGGGTCATTACATAATATCATTAAATTGTTTTATTAATGGCCAACTTAATTGTAGTGGTTTCAATATAATTGTACATTCTACTTTGATGCTTTTGGTGATTCAAGATAGAATTTCGTCAAGAGGAAGCTAAAGGAAGCCATTGAAATCCATAATCACCCCACCAACCTCAATCGGGATGAAGGGTGGAGCCCAAGCCTCTCGTGGCATCCTCTTTTGTCGAACCTTAAGAGTCGGTGTCACCCTCGTCCCTGACCTTCCTCCCCTCTTCTTCTCCCTTCTCCTACCTTTGTTTCTTTCTCTCCCCTCTCTCTGTCTCCTTTGCCGTTTCTAGCTTCCTCCCTTACCCCTCCTTCCCGCTCTTAGTTGGTCCCCCTCTTTTTTCGCTCCTCCGCCTAGGCTTCTTCCTTTGCTCTCCTCATCTGTGGGGTTAGTTTCTTGTTTTTTTCTCCTTTTTCTCCTTTCCTTGCCCTTTTCCCTAGCACCTCCTTTGCATCTTTGTCGCTTTGAGTTTCTCTTGTTCCTCACATATTCTTTTGCACTTGCCATTATGCATGTAGGTTAGTGGGTTTGGGTCGGTTGTAATCTCTTTAGTTTTGTCTTTTCTCTTTTTAATTTTTTTAATTTTTATTTAGAATTTGTTATTTATTTTCTCTTTTGTCTCTGTATTTGTTATTTTTTGTCTCTCTTTTTAAGTTTTCTTTATAATTCTTTGTTGTCTTTTAAATCTTAGATATCTTTTTTCCTCTTTTATATTTTAAGTTATGTATGCTTTTTATTGAAGATTGCTTCTTTGAATTTTTTGCCCCTTATTTGGTTTTCTCTTTTGGATTCTTTGTTTTATTACTTTTTTCCTTTTCAATTTTATATCTATATTCATTTATTTTTTGTTTTTTGTTTAAATTTTATTTATCGTTTTGCTCAATTTTCTTAATTCCATCTTCTATTTCTTCTTGTGTTATTTGTCTTCTTTATTTATGTGTTTCTTTCAAGTATTTTGTATTCTTATCTATTGTTCTTGCTTTTGTTTCTTTTTAAAGTTAATTGTGATTTATTTTTGTTTCTTTAGAGTTCTTTTTTGATTTATTGGTTCTTTTTAATCTCTTTAGTTTTTGTCTTTTCTTTCTAATTTTCAATGTTAATTAGAATTTGTTATTTATGCATTCTCTTTTATGTTTTTAATAGCTTGTTAATTTTCTCTCTCTCATTTTAGTCTTCTTTATCATTCGATTGACATAAATTTCTTAGTAATCTTTTTTCATCCTTTTACTTCTTTTATATTTTAAGTCACCTATCTTTTTTATTATTAATGATTGTTTCTTTGTATTTTTCCCCCTTTTTTTGAATTTAATTGTTTAAGGCTTTCTTTTTTCTTTATTCTCTTTTTTGGTTTTAAGTATTCTTGGTTTTCTTTAGAATCCTTTGAAAATTATAATTTCTCTTTTCTTCCCTATGTTGCTTCCTTATTCTTGTTTTATGCCCTTCTTTTTTCTTAAGGTTTTTTATTGGTTCCTCGTGTGGTGTGCCTTCTCCTCACCCTCCTTCCACCCCCTCTCTCCTCGTTTTAAGCTAACTAGGCCTGCAACAAATTATTTTTAACATCTCCTTGAGCTCTTTGTCCTGATGATGGATCACGAAGTGTGATCCGAAACGTTAACTCAAAAAACCGACACACAATCTAATCCAGAAATCTACAGCATTGATGATATGGATTGTGGAAATCTAATAGCGTTGATGATGAATGTGTTGGCGTAACAATTAACACCTTTGGGGTGTAAGTTGGTACGGACAGCTATGCACACTACGTGATGAGTGCTCTTCAAATTAGGAGGGGAAGCTCCCTCGTTTGTTGATATGCATTTCTAAAGTAAAGTAATCTAAACCTAGCTTTTTCAACTTAGCTGGAAGAGGCACAAGGTTAAGGAAACCAAGGATGTTGCAGCTAAGGGTTTTCTCTAGTTTCGCAAGTCTTAACTACAACTAAAAACTAAAGCTCTAAACCATCCAATCTCCTCAAGAAAACAGAGCATGAGGAAACAGAGCAAGAATGGTTTTTATACGATAAACCGGGTACAGATTCACAACGTGAAGGCAAGGTGGCACAACAATTTGTTTGGCTGAATAGGTTTATTAACACACACATCAGACGATAAGCTTTAGGTACAAACTCTCAACATGAAGGCAAGGTGGCACAACAATTTTCTCAATTTGAATAGGCTTATTAATAACAAAATACAAAGGATAGCCAACTAGGACAGTAAATTGCATAGGTGAGACACGCGTACAATTCACGATCAAACTAGCCACTATATTTAACTAAGGCAAGCATTCACCATAATAACTGCATGAAACTCGAGTAGCATAACAATTCATCATCATAATAAATACTCATGAACAGATACAAAATAAGCAATATTACAGGCAAGGTGGCACAACATATAATACTCTCTCGTGCAAAAGTTAATTACAAATGAGAAAAAGTTCTTATTTATAGACATCGAAAGGTGTAGGAAACCCTAAAATCACCTTGAGTCAACTATAGTCTTGCAATGCATGCAAGATTTTATTGCTAAACCCTAATAAAGAAAACAATACAGTTAATTGGAAAGCTACCATCAGTTAATCGAAACATCTAATCTAAATGGAAAATGTGCAAGCATGCACGCCCTTACTGAAAGAAAGTTAATTGGAAAATTACCATCAGTTAACGAAAACCCTAAATGAGAACTCCAACTGTACATAGGAAACTCCAAAATAGACATGCGAAGAAATGTGACAGCAAGTTAACTTAGAAAAGAAACACTAAGTTTAACTCTTGTGTTTGATGTCTATCTTGGAAATGTGGGACGCCCTGATCTGGAGTTCACTGGTCGTGATCTCGAGCAAGTAACCCCTCCACGAGGTTAGTGACTGCATCACCATCTAGAGGTCGTCACATATTTCAACTGTCAATTCGCTACTTGTCAGCAACTCAAGCAATCCTGGAAATCTCTACACACTTAACTGGCATTTCACTAACCGGTAACTGTGGCGGCTCTGTAACTGAAGTGATGGCCACTGTTTCTTCTGCAGCTTGACACTTCTCACGTTTTTCACGCTTTTCTTTGAGGAAGAGTGTTGCATGATGAAACCGCAAAGTTTGACTACGAACTCTCTAGTTGTGAGAAATGCAAATCTAACTTCCTGCATACGCAGAATCCCAACGATATCAACCCTCTAAACTGACCTTGGAAGACAATTAGCTATACGAGGCATGAAACCATGTGGACTTGAGTGACTACGCCTACCAACCTTCCGGATGCGCTTGACATAAATCGGTGTCAGCTTTTTTGATGAAATCATGAATTAAGACTGACTTGGTCTTGAATTTAGTCTGCGTGAACTATATTCTAAAAAAATCGCCTGTTGACTGTGAACATGGCTATTTTCTGACAACTTCTCCAGAAAGCCAAAAATCAGTCCAGATGAGGCTAAAAATAACTTATCAAAAAACAAATTTTCTCAAAAAATATGAGACGTGGGTTGTGTGTAGAATCGAATTCCAAGATGGCCAAGATCAATAAAATTGTGAAAAAGTGAGATTTAGGCCTGCATGCAAAAGGTTTTTAGTCGAGATCTGATGGGGCTGTGAGGGCAATTTTTTTCAAGAAAATCTGGAACATGGGTTTTGTGCAGAACTGAATTCTACGACAACTCAGATCAATAGATTTTGGAAAAAATATGTTTTAGGCCCGCATGCAAAGAGAATTCCGGAAAAAAAACACAGTGCTCTAGAATAGAGGCAACGGGGCAATTTTCACTAAATAATCTAAGACATGGGTATTGTTGTTGATGCTGAAATACACGAACCCACATGCTCTGTCTCTAACAATTATTGACTTTTACTCCACCATGCAAAGGAATTTCAGTTGAGAAAAGCAAAACTTCGAGAATTGAAGCTTCGAGGAAACTTTTTCTGAAAAATTTTAACACATGGGTTTTGTAGAGAAAGTCGTGCACAACCAACCCAGATGATTAAAACTATCAAAAGTCACCGAATTCTTGGACGTGCGAAGAATACCTAAGACAAGAATAGAAGAATAAGACAGAAGATAGAAGTTTTTATTTGTTTTTTTTCTCTCTTCTTTTGTAGAAATTCGCCTATGCTTGAAATGGATTCGGTGAAACCTGCATGCAAACGGAAAACAAAGTCTGAAGTATCCTTCCTTTGAAAATTCTGAATCTGTAGCTACGAAGAAATTCTGAAAAATAATTCTCACGGTGCCTTCAAATGATGCTCGCACAAGAGAAAACTCATTTGCACCCAACCTGCTATGAGAGAAATGAACGCCTAAATGCAAGTAACAAAGAATATAAGGTTTATGGCACCAACTGCAAGTAAAAACCTTGATTTCAAAAGAAGTCATCTGATTGGACCCCACCTCGTGCAACAAAAACTAATTTGATGTCTCAAAGATATTAAAATATTCAATTCCACTCAACAAGCGAATTGCAGTGAGTCTCAAAATAGGTGCCAATATAAAAAATATTGAAGAAATTCGCCCTTTGCACAACTGACATGCGAAAACTGAATTTTAATATTATTTTAAAGAGTTAACTAAAGTCTCTCTTTCTGGGTCGCCTTAGAATATTTTCTTGATTCCGAAAAGTCAAAGTTTGACTTTCTAGGCGTCCATTTGGCAAAAGTTGAGATTTTTTGCTAACTTCCTACTTTGTAGCTCATTGAAAACGTCACGGAAGCCTCTGTTGAACACTGATTTTCAGATGGCCAGGTGATGTTGAAACTGAGTTGAATGATTCATTGTGTAGCCAGATCAAAACTGATGAAATAGCTGCTGGAAGCTGTGACCTCAAAAAACTGAATCTGGTGCCTCAAAAAGAAGGGCACCTTTTCCAAGGAGATGTAATTTCATAAGAAATTCCATAGCCATTTTCCCAATTTGCCATCTGACGCTTCAATTTGCCACTACCGATGAACGATGACTCCCGTCAACTGGATGTTGGATCCATTGCGTAGCTGGAAGAATTGTGCACCCGATGACTACATGTTTAAGGCCTGAATGTTGGATTAGGACCCCCAAATGCAAGGGCGTCCCTAGCCTGTGAAGGTGCAAACACCATTTTGACAAGTGTAACTTTCATCTGGACGCCATACTTTGACCCCTGACACCGAGAGCTGGAGTGCTCTGATTCGTGCACCATCTGTCTCTCTGTGTAGCTAGATCAACTTACAAGAGATGTCTTTGGAGGTGACGAAGCAAGAAAACTGCTTCTAAGACCTCAACAAGAAGGGCGCCTTTTTCAAGGAGATGTGTTTTTTCCATACTTAGCCATTTTCTTGGTGCTTTCACTTTTTAGCATTCTACATTGACCTCACATGTACGAGCGTTTGCCAAATCCCGGAGGCTGACAGCTGGACTCGTTGGATAGCTAGAGTAATAACGCACAAGTCTCGTGAAGACTATGAATGCTAAAAACCCCATCTGGCAAGTCTAAAGGTTGGGTGCCCTTGACCGACAGAGGTACAGGTGTGTATTCCTACATTTCTCCACCCTCTGATTTACGTGTTCGGTAGAACCTTTGTCATGATCATTCAGAATATCGGATCACCTCATGAACTGATGCGTTGCGAAGCTCAACTCGATTAGAAAAGATCTCAGGAAGACAGCATCTGCAAATTCATTCATTTGAGGGGCCAAATTAAAGGGCGCCCTTGGGCTACAGGGGTGCAGAAGCTGTAAACTTGACAGCCTCTGTAACACGCATCCTCCGCGTACCCTCAACTTCTGACCTCGATTGCTAGAGCTCTGCACTTCGGATGTCTTCGCTCGATAGCTCGTCGGAAAGTTGGGCTAATTCTGAAGAGATTGAACCTATTTGCAAGCACATGCAACAAGATCTGAGCCTTCGAAAGGAAGGGCGCCCCTGGGCTACAGGGGCACAGATCTGCTTTCTGCTTGATGATTTTCCTCTGTTATGCGCTCTGCGAACACCATATTGGCTACTGAGTTGTCCATGTAGAAGCACTACAGCTGCTGATGTTCAGTGTATGACTATATTTCACCATTTTCACATGTACAGATGCTATAAAGTTGATTTGCACATTGATTGTGCAAGTGTCTCCACGTTACATAGTGAAAGTATTTCCAGACTTAGAATATTTTTTGCACTTTTCACCATTTGAAAATCCCCTCCATCAAGAAGCATATTTTTCAGCATCTTTCATCATAGAATGTTCTGCTTTGAATTTGAGGCTTAGATTTTGACACCTAGTATTGGCCAACTGCCATTGACGACTTCAGAGGTCCTAACTTTTCTCCTGAAAAAGTGAAAACTACCCACCAAGCTTAAATTGACTTTTAACTGAAACCGACTTCACCACTGTGATTGTGATGCAAAATAAGCCAATTAAAATTAATTTCAGAAAATTCTGACAAGTTTCTATTTTTAGGGTTTTTGACCTAAAAACAGGGTTCAAAAACCCTAATTTTCAAAAATTTCAAATTTTGTCAGTATCTTCCTAACATCAAACTGACCAAAAGCCCATACTTGATTTGCCCAAAAACTAAGTTTTGACATCATTTTGACAAGGTTTAGTCCATTTTAAGCAAAATGCCTTAATGAAGCAAAAAAATTGGTTTGGGTACAACAGAATGTTGTAATCTTTCAATAATATACTTGCATTTGAGAAGCCACTGTAATTAGCATTTGATTGAATTAAATCTGAGCAAGGAGTTTATGTTAACACTGTGTAAGTTTCAGTTTGGTTCCCATAGTTCACTCTATTTGCATTTCTTGTCTTTCCTTGGCATCTATTTACAAAAAAAAACAAAAAAAGCATAAAACTACAAAACACAAAAAAAAATCAGTACAAAAGTGGCAAGAATTTAATATCAGGGAGAACAAGGGTTTTTACAATATCAAAACACATTATATATGTCTCTGCTTTTGTTGTAGTAATTAACTAAATTAGAAAAATCAATATGCTTACTAATTTAGTTAGTGTTTTATTGCAGTGAAGTGCATTCAAGTGGGTAATGCATGTGTGCACCCGCATGTGCATGCATTTGGATAATGGATACATAACTCTTAACAATTATCCTAAAAAATGTAGAGCATAATGAGGCCTTGAAAATCATCGTGCATGTTTGTGGAATTTTGTAACCTACAAGTTTGCTATATAAATACTGTCTTTATCAAAAAAAATGAAGCCTCAAAAAGTAATGCTCAGGAATGCAAAGCTTATAATCAAAACCATTATATATATGTGCCTACTTTTGTTGTAGTCCATAACTAGACCAGAAAACTCAATTTGTTTTCTACTTTTGTTAGTGTTATGTTTGTAATAACCCCATTTGACTGCTAACAAAATCACACAAAGGCATGCCTTGATGTGAGGAACATTAATTACGTCATCACTGTTCAAAGGAAAAATCAGTTCGATCAAGCATTGGCCTTGACGTGAGAATCATTAAGTCATCACTATTTAAAGGAAGGGCAATCGGATCGATCAAGCACTAATTAATTAGTTAATGGTATTAAAAAAGGTGATTAATTAAGTTATGTGCAAGAGACATGTTTTGAGAAGATACAACTTCTCACATCATGCCCATTCGAGCTCTATTTGAGGAGGTTCATAGACCATTCAAGGACCATGGATCATTTGTGAATTCATATCCTTAAACTCAGATTTGTCGTGCTCTTTAGAGCCTATGATCAGGCAAGTAAGGATGGCTTCTAGTCAACCTATTACAAGGCCAATGGACGCATGAGCACTTATTCAGCATTCAGACACAGCGCCAAGAGAAATTTGCATGAGTATAAAGATTATTTCAGGGACAGCGATCAGTTAGAGGTCTAAGCCTCTTATAAATTTAATGCATGGTCTTAAAGCAATAAATCAAAAACAGCAATTATACTTTCTTGTCAATTTTCCTTTATTGAACTAATAATCAAATTAAACTTCATTATTCAGAATTCATATCAAAAATATATAAGTTAATCAGTTAAGTTAGAATTATTCTCTAAGTGAATCAAGGTGTATAGTAGAGATCCATAACCATTTCTTAAAAGCATTGGTTCTTTGACATATTTGATATCTTAATCTATAAGATTGAAGGCAAAATTTAGACTAACTCTATAAGGGGACATTACAATTGGTATCAGAGTTGGTAAAACCTGCCAGCCTATGAAGGTTTGTGAATGAAGTGGAGAGAAGATATTATAATAGGGAGATAAGAAGATAGTGGAAAGCTGCCCGACCCTCAGAAGGAAAAACAATTTCTGAAATCTTGGGTATCCACCAAGGATCATCATTAAATACCAGCCCTAACATGCCTAAATCTTGGAGTAGAGAACAAGGAGGCAAAAAAATGTGAGATAGATGAGATATCATTAACCATATGGATCAATTCATGGCAGAAAAAAGAACTACTCAACAGAAAATAGCACAATTATTGGACACGTTGACTCAAGTCATGATAAATACAAATAACCATAACAACCAAGGTGACAATAGTAGAGGCAATGAAGACAATTCAATCAACAATAGAACTCCAAACCATCATATTCCTACAACCAGTTCTAGACCTATGATACCTACTTTCCCACCTAGAGTGGAACATCCAGAAGGCAATGAACCAACATTGGTAGAGTTACAAGATCAATTCCGCCAAGATTGGTTAGATGGAGGACTGCAAACAGATATGTCCCTAAGAGACTACATGGACCTAAGAATGAGGCATTTTCCCAACAAGGGTAATAAAGACCATTACAATGACCTAAGGAGGAAAATTGGTGAGCTTATCTTAACATGCTTTGATGGTTCAGGAAAGACCACAGCACGTGCATGGGTTCAAAAGGTTGATACATACTTCCAACTCAACCCAATGCCGGAGAACGAAACAATAAAATATGCTGCCCTACATCTTGATGGGGTGGCTCATGAATGGTGGTACCATGGCATGATCACCATGGCCATGAACAAATTACCTCATATGTGGAATTCATGGAGAAGCTAATAGAGAGGTTTGACAAAAAGGATCCCGAGATTCACTTTAAAGAATTGGGACAACTAAAGCAAGGGGGAACCATTGATGAATATAGTGCGGACTTCCAAAGACTTTTCATATTGGTCACCAACATTTCCGAAAGAAGGTTGGTTGTTCTATTTATGGCTAATGAATCCTCTAAGGGGTTGGGTCAAAGCTCTCAACCCTTGTACACTTCAAGAAGCAATTAAGAAGGCTAGGGATGTGGACACGAGTGTGACAAAGAACAAAATGCCAACAAAAGGATCATCATTCCAAAAAGGGAAAGCAAAAGAACCTTTCCCAAAGGAATGCCCAAAGAAGAACTAGATTGATGAAGAAACTAGACAAGAGTTAAGGAGGAAGAAACTTTGTTTTACTTGCAAAGAACCTTGGGAACCAAGACATAGATGCCTTGGCAAGGGGAAGGTTCATTATATCAAGGTTGTGCCCAATAGTGATGAAGAAGACAAATCTGATCTAAGCAGTGAGCAAGATGAAATGAAGGAAGAACCACCAAAGGTAAAGGAGTCCCCACCTAAAGATAAAAAGGGTGGTGTAATTGCCACTATGACTGAAACTCCAAGATTTAATTCCTTTAAAGTTCGTGGTGTATTGCAAGGACAAAGGATAGCGGAGCTACTCATAACTTTGTTGATTCAGCCTTGGTCACCAAGAAAGGACTTCAAACAGTTGAACACAAAGGGTTTAGTGTGATGGTGGCGGATGGCTACCAAATGTCTTGTTCAACAAAGGTACCAAAATTGAAATTTACAATTGGTGACTACACAGTCATCGATGATTTTTATGTTGTGGAGTTGGGTGATACCAATGCTATACTTGGTATCCAATGGATGATGTCCATTGGTAAGTACTCACAAAACTTTCAAACAATGGAGTTCAAGTTCAAGGTGAATGGTAGGAAAGTGGTATTTAGGGGACTATCCGATGGAGCTCCTCGAGTGGTATCAACCAAAAGAATGGAGAGCATATTTAGGCATGGAGATATAGCTTGGGCCGCATAATGTCTTGTTTTCTCCAAGTCATTAAGCAACAAGCCTGAGTATCATCATGATGACTTACAACCAATCTTGGATAAGCATAGTCTAGTTTTTGGGGACATACCAACAAGGAGGCCACCATATAGAGGATTTGAACACACCATCATGTTAGAAGAAGGTGCAAAGCCTTTCATCACCACACCATATCGGCATCCCAAGAATTTTAAGGATGAAATTGAGAAATGTATCAAGGAGTTACCAGAGATGGGACATATACGGCCTAGCTCTAGTCCATTTGCATCTTCGGTGGTGTTAGTAAAGAAAAAGGATGGAACTCTCCAAATGTGTATTGACTACCGAGCCTTAAACAAGAAAACAATCAAAAATCGGTATCCAATCCCCAAGATCAATGAACTATTGGATGAATTGCATGGTGCAGTTTATTTCTCAAAGATAGACTAAGGTCAAGCTACCACCAAATAGGAGTTCAAGAACAAGACATCTATAAGACCGCTTTTTGTTGTCATTATGGCCATTATGAGGTTTTGGTGATGCCTTTTGGTTTGACCAATACACCATCCACATTTCAATCTTGTATGAATCACATATTTAATAAGCAGCTATGGAAATTTTTGCTCGTGTTCTTTGACGACATCAGACATACTCATATATAGTAAGACATGGAAAGATCATTTAAAGCACTTGGATGAAGTTTTGGGAATCATGGTAGCACAATCCTTATATGCCAAAGCATCTAAGTGTGAGTTCGGTATGACCGAAACTCTATACTTGGGCGACATCATTAGCGCAAAAGGAGTTCAAGTGCACCAAAAGAAGATTCAAGCCATTCTAGATTGGCTCCCACCAAAGACCCTCACAGAATTACGTGGTTTCTATGGGTTGTGTAGTTATTATAGAAGGTTTGTTCAAGGGTTTTCCCAACTTGGGGCCCCCATAACAAGTCTAACCAAGAAGGGAGCATTTAAATGGACAAATGAGGCACAAGTGTTTGATAAGTTGAAGGAAATCATAAGCACTTGTCCAGTTCTTGCCCTACCAGATTTCAACCAGTCCTTTGTACTAGAATGTGATGCATCGGGAGAAGGCATTGGGGCAGTCTTGATGCAAAATGGTCATCCTATCACTTTCGAAAGCAGGAAATTGGAAGACAATGAAAGATTATATTCTAGATATGACAAGGAAATGCTTGACATGATGCATGCATTGACCAAGTTTCGACAATATCTAGTTGGTGGAAAGTTTGTGGTATGGACGAACCATAATAGTTTGAAATACTTCTTGGAGCAAAAACACCTAAATGAACGACAACAAAAATGGGTTAGTAAGATCCAAGCATACAATTTTGATATTGAATATATAGAAGGAAAGAGGAACATGGTGGTCGATGCCCTATCCTAGAAACCAACCATTTTCTCATTATCCGAAATCTCAACTAATTGGAAAGCACATCTACTAGTAGAATATTCAAAAAATACTTTTGCATGTGAACTAATGGAGGGACGAATTCAAGATGACCAATACAAGGTGGTGGATGACATCATTTATTACAAAAATCAGATCTACCTAGTACCTGAATTGAAACTCAAGGAGATCTTAAGGGCCATTCATGAGACACCATTGGCAGGACACCCGAGATACTTTAAGACCTACAAGCAAGTTAGAGAAAAGTTCTCTTGGAAGGGCCTCAAAAATGATGTCCTTTGTTTTGTTAGGGAATGTACTACACGTCAACAAAATAAGGCAAAATATACTTTCCCAGGAGGATTGTTACAACCTCTTCCCATTCTAGAACAAAAATGGGAGAGCATCTCAATGGACTTTATCACAGTACTCCCTAAGGTCCATGGTAAAGATTGTATCTTTGTGATTGTCTAACGGCTAACCAAGCATGCCCACTTTTTTGCAATCCCTTTTGAGTACAAAGCACCACAAGTTGCAAAATTGTTCTTCAAGGAAGTATTCAAGCTCCATGGACTTCCAAAAAACATAGTGAGTGACCGTGATAGCAGATTTCTTAGTATCTTTTGGACTAAATTATTCAAACTATCAAGCACGGAGTTAACACCCAGCACCAACTACCACCCGCAAATAGACGGGCAAACCAAAATTGTAAATAAATGGGTGGAAGGTTATTTGCGTAACTATGTGGTAGGCCAGCAAAGGACATGGATTACGTGGCTTCATTTGGGAGAATATTGTTATAAACTTATAACACTACTTATCACATGTCAATTGGAATGACACCATTCAAAGCATTATATGGATATGAAGTGTTACTATTCTTAGATATGGCATTTGGAGAAAGTAAGGCACCTAAGGCCAAGGAACGGGTCTAAGAATGTCAAGATATTCTTAAGTCCCTTAAAAATAGTTTACAACACGCCCAAAATCAGAAAAGGATCTATGCAGATAAACACCGGGTTGAACGAAGTTTTGAGATTGGGGATTTGGTTTACCTCTGCCTAAAACCATATTGACAATCATCCTTGAAGAAGAGTGGCACCGAAAATTTGAATCCCGATTCTTTGGACCTTATATGGTGATTAAAGAATAGGGGAGGTGGCATATGAAATAGAGCTTCCAAAAAGAAGCAAAATACATAATATATTCCATGTGTCATGCCTCAAAAGGGCTTTAGGACAACAAGTTACCGCCTCGACTAAACTTCCACCCTTGAACGCAGAAGGCAAGTTGGTTTCGGTTCCCGATGAAGTTATAAACATAAGGGAGAAAAGTTTGAGGAACCGGGTCATCAAAGAATATGTCACATCCCTTACTTTGAGACTATGAATTTGGTTATGTATATTTGGATGCAGAGTTAGTTGCAAATAACTGTTTCCATGTGAATGTGAAATTGAGAATAGAATAGATGATTTATTTATCTTAACTATAAGTTAACGATCTTTATATGGCAAGTGAAATTCTTGTTCATGTGAAAATTGAATATGTTCATGAGTTGATATTTAAATGTGAATTTATATAGCCGTTGGGAACATTCTAACCATAATACCTATCAGTGGATGCAAGATTGCCGACGCCACAAGGGAAAAGGAAATATCATCAGGGAGAGGTTGAGGTTAACAAAGGATCAAAAATTATCATTTCGCCATGAGCCAATGTAAGATGGTGGTGTTTAATCGTAACCTTGGCCAAACCTCATTAATTAAATAATTATCCTTGTAAGCCAATTTCAAAACGTGTTTCATCATATATCTCTTTGGGTTATAAACTTATAAACTTCCTCTTGCGAGTACCTTGGGGAATTAATATCATGTTATATTTAAATGAATTGGGATATCAATCTTCTAAGCCAATGAAGATATTATAATTCAAATTAATGAAATGTTTAATTTTTGGGCACCGGTGCGAAATATGGTGGTGACTCTCCACCACCTCACCATTTCCTTGTTGAATGTCCAAGAGAAGAGCTCAGGAGTCGTGCGCTCAAGAAGATCTTGGACTTGAGGCGTTGAAGAGCTTCCTCCCTTAAAATTGGTAGGGGATTTCTTCTTTTGGGTCTTTTCGGGGAATCCATCACGGCATTTTGGAAAACATTCTTCTTCTTCTTTTGTATCAAGCATCATAACAACTCTCCATCTTGAGTCGAGCCAGAAAGAGAATCTCCTTGTTTTTCTTGCCTTTGTATCTTGGTGTTCTTCTGCAATCGACAAAATCTCTGTCCCATAGCATTTGCAATCGCCATCATTCTATATTTTCGTCTTTTCTCTTAAACCTTGAATCACAGTCGGCTTCTTAATCATGTGGTGATCAAGACTAATATCTTGGATCGCGCAAATTAGGAGCTTATTTCTTCATTTGAATCTTTGTATCTAAGTAGCATTTGAAATCTGTGGAGTCGTCTCTAATCAAATTCTGGAAGAAGGGCCAAGCCGTCTGGTCACTTTGTTCGAGTATTTGTGAAGGGTTTCGAGACCCTCTTTGGGCTTCATCAACCAAGCATGTAATAGGATTTGTGGTGCGTTTAAGTCTTAAATCGAAAGATCTTTCTTATTTGAAATATTCATGAGGAATAATATTAATCGATGCATTGTTTTATTTTACTGAGGAGGTTATTTTGTAATTGGTCCTTGATATCTTTGTTCATGGCGATGTAGACTTTTCATCATACATATGTAGAGATGAACTTGCGTTTCTTTTTGCTCTTGGTATTCAATGCCGACCCTAAAAGCTTGCTCGAATCACCATTCTTAATTCTCTGTTATCACCATGGTCTAAACCGAGCACTTCCTTTCCTCTAACTTGTTAAACTTGAGTTGGATTGGGGTCATCTTTTTCTCCAAACCGAGTCTTTGTGTGAGAGACATGTATAATAAAGTTTCAAACCCTCATGGACGAGTAACTCATAATTAATTTAAACCCTGTGGTTATGATATAACCCCGAATCAAGAGAATTATTGGTAATCAACCAGTCAATGTGAAGTAAACCTTGAATTGAGTTTTATCATGTCGAGCAAGGCTAAGAGTGCTAACGGCACAGGAGTGCCAGATATTATATTAATAAAATCCTTGGCCAAGGTACGATGCTATACTCAACATATGTCGGCTATCAAGTACTAGATATACCACTGGTCAGAGTGATCCTTCTAGTTGGGAGGTACCCATACTGAAGGATCGATCAGGAGGTATAGGTCCTTGACACCAGGCTCAGAGGCATGATGATCACTTGAGATTCCTGTTGGCACCCTCATGAACGGATGGGTTTCTTCAATTGAAGAAACACAGGAGACCAGTAGGTCTTCGGTTGGGCGGAAAAGCCCCTGATGATAACTCATTTTCCCATGATGACAATGTCAAGATCAAATGCTTCCGCTTCTTAACTATAAATTTTTGTAAACCATTCTCTCTCTTTAAATATCTAAAATGATTACTTAGCATAAATTTGATTGGTTGTAAGTTATTTTGGAAGCAATGAAAATTTAGTTAAAGTTCATTTGTATTTTTGTTTTGGAAATCAGTTAATTGTTCTTTTCAGCTAAAATTGAACTTAGAAGTTAGTTGAAGAATTGAATATTTTGTACTTACTTTTATTTAAAATTCTTTTCATTTGAAATGCAAAAAAAAAAAAAGAACCCTGGTTCGTTACGAGTAGTTGCTTCTTCAGCTGAAGGTTGTTAGTTATTTACCTTTCTTAATTGTAGGACAGCTGGTGTATGAACTATTCCGAGCCAATTTTTTTCAAATTTTCAATAACAGTAAGCAATGCAACACACATCCGTTAGGGTTAGCACTTAAACCAAAACGATGCGGAATTCAACTCTAACCAAGAATGCACCGGATGACAACGAGCATATGGTCAGAGGATCTCAAAGCAATGCTGAATAAAGAACTCTAACCAAGAATGCGTCGGATGACGACGAGCATATGGTCAGAGGATCCCTATCTTCTATTATGCTGAAAGTAAACTCAACACCCAGAATGTGCTTTCAAACCCGGAGTGGGAATGGAGCTACCATAGGACGGAGATGTAAGATATTACAATGCAAATCAAAGTAAATAGGCAGCAAGCCAACCTCTTCCACTTATCCAGCGGGTATTACAATGAAATAACAGAGAAAAAGTAAGATTGCTAACAATACTACTGTTCAGCTTACAATATTTAGAGATTTTCCTGTCAAATACATAGAATAAGAAAGTCTAACCATGCTCTAATATAATATAATGTCTCCTCAATGATCACAAAGACTTTCAACCCAAACCCAACTCAAAAGATAGACTTTACGCAAGCTGATATGACAGAACAGCAACTTAATATGCATAACCAGCAACCCTAGAATCCACTAAAATGCTCACAACTCACTCAATATTTGCCAGAATGATATGAGACTTGATGCAAACGAAAGCTAGGTTGATGACGATGAAGACTAGACAAAGAAACAGCTGAAAAATTGAAGTATTTTTTTTTCTAAACACTTGCCAGGCAAAACAGAATGGTACAGCCTCAAGAAATGTTCTACCAACAAGATAAAATTCAAGACACCTCTAAAAAATCTGCAACTTGGCATAGAGGGGCGCCCAAGGCTAGCAAATGCATGGGTAAACTACCCAGAACCAAAATAAATTCGCCCAAAGACTTATGAGTATAAACTTCAATCTGCAATACAAAAATCAGCAACTCTAGATTTTGATTAAAATGCAAGAAACCGAACTACAAATGCAAAACAACTTCTACAATGCAAAATCTCACTACAAATCTCACTCAACTACAATCTAACTCTCCACTAGTTGTTGTCTTTCAAGCAAGAAGTCGAGCCAAGGCTAGGAGGCATTCATTCCTCGAAGCAATCCAACACCATTTCGGCAGCATAACAATATTCCAAACATAAGATACTGAAATGAAGACCCAAGGCGCCCTTTTATAATTTCCAGAGACACTTCCAGATGCTTCTAGAAGGTGCGCCCACTCCACAAGATGCTTTAGGGTTTTGACTTGACCACCTTCCTTCAAAATGGCGTACCTTTTCCTTTGATTGATTTAAAACAATTAAAATCTGACTTTCATAAAGGTTGGCGTCCCTTTTTACTACTTTATTTTTTCAACCTTTGGAATATTAAAATCCACCCCCAAATGAGGCGCCACCCATCAAAGTCCCCCTTTTTAAAACAACATAAAGTTGTTTCACTAGGCCAAGGGGTCATAACATTAAAATATAACATTAACATAACATTATTTAAATAAGTGAACTTATCTCTCCAGAATGCACCCCAAGGCCAAAATTGATCAAACCAACTGAACTGACTGAAGAGGGAGCCTGCTGAGTTGATGTTGACTGGACCACTGCTAAAAATAGAATTTACTGAAAATAGTAAATTCAGGAAGTTGCTCGGAATGTAATGCATACGACACCATTGCGAAGCTTTCTGAAAACCCCGAAAGAGTCCGCAATCCAAAATCCCAAACTCCGAGATGTAGCCGTCATAACTTACTAAAAATAGTAAGTTCAGAAAGGTTGCCCGAAGCCGTTGCAAGTCATACCTCTGCTAAGCTCTCTAAAAAACCCAGAAGGAATCCAGAATCCAAACATCCAAACTCCAACAAGCAAAACCTTGAATCTTCAAGAGAACCCATCAAACAGCCATGTTGTGACCTTTTCACACATCACCCCATCCAAGATGGGGATCCCCTAATTTTTGCTCCATTCTGGTCTTTTGGCTTTGGTTCTCTCTGTCTCTGGTCTTTTGTCCTTCCGGGGATGTCCCGTTTGACCTCAGTTGAAGTAATTGACAGATTTAGGGTTTCTATCCTTTAGACCCGTTCGAGGTCAAAATTGGGTTGTTAAGGTAAAATCTAAGTGCAGCAACACGATCAGAAAGCTCAAGGCAGGATCCCACTGAAATCTTATTGAAATCTGACAACTTACTATTTTTAGTAAGTACCTAATCTGAGGTCTTTTCCTCAGGATTTCGGGATTCTAACTACTTCAGGACGTTCAGGCAACTTCTGAGTGCCTTTCCATGAAATTTGAATAGATTCAGACAACTGGCTATTTTTAGCAGTTCAGCCTTCAGAGGCTATTTTCAGGGCTTCAACATACAATTCTCTGATAAATGACAGGAGAATGGATCTGGGTTTTTGAAGACCTTCGCGATGGTGTAACATGCAAACCGAGACAAGGACTTTCAGAGTTCAGCCTTCAAAGGCTATTTTTAGGGTTTGCATGCAGTGATTTTCGGCACATGTCCGAATATTCCATCTGGGTTTTGCGAGAGCTTCGCAGTGATACGACATGCAAGTGGAATGAGTCAGTTTTTAGGGACTTACTATTTTTAGCCAGTGCCGAAACGTTGACCAGTTTTCTGGGTTTTTCTAGGTTTTTTGAGATCCCACGGGCACTGTGACATGCAAACTCATCCGACATCCGATGGACCACTCTCCGGACACTTACTATAAATAGCATGTTCACCCCAGCAGTCACCCGACACTTCAGTTCAACAAGCAGAATGGCATGCAACATAAATCAGGTCAAACGGAAGCGGTCAGGAGCACATGCAAGTCAGATTAGGGTTTCCCTACCATGTCTAAAAATAGATGAAGCGAAATGCAGAGATGTCAGAACGAAGCACACCACCATGATCAGCATCTTTCAGGCTACCTACTGGCAAAATTTGAGCACGATCTGAATACTTACTATTTTTAGTAAGCATCTCATAGCTAAAAATAGTGCGTCATCACCAGAAGCAAGTATGAACAGGTCTCTCACAACATCAAAAGCAACTGGAGCAAATTTCAAAGCAAACAGAGATACGGAAATTGATCAATCCTAGGGTTTGCTAAAAATAGCACGTACTGTGCCAGCTAAGGTGTGAACAGGATGGCAAAACCAAATGGAGGCACAGCCACGCCAGTTCCAGTTCAGAACAGGGTGAAATGCAATGAAACCCTAATTTCTCAGAGTTTTCTAAAAATAGAAGGCCAAGGTCACCTAGGGCGTTGGAAACTTATAAACGACAGCTGGCATATAAACACCTTCATATACGCCCAGGAGGAGTAAAAGATACAAAAATCTCTAAGTATGAGATTTCCTTGAGCAAAGATAAAATGCGCCTTCAAGAGGCGTAGAAATTCTTCCAAGGCATAGAGTTTCTTCCTCATACCCATATATGCGCTTAAGGAAGGTGAAAGGTCACCCAAAGCATGAAAATATTCAATAAGGCGGAAAAAATTCCTAAGGCATCCTTATATGTGCCCAAGAATGGAAGTTGTATGGGCTAAATGCGCCCAAGGGAGGTGAAGAGTCACCTAGGGCGTGGAAATTTCCTCACACACCTCAAATGCGCTTAGAAATGGAAGTAACATATGGCATATGCGCTCAAAGAAGGTGAAGAGACACCATGGGCGTAGTATTTTCCTCCTCACAAGCCAATATGCGCCTAAGGCAAAGAAGTTTCCCTCTCACACTAGCAAATGCACCAAGAGGAGATGAAGAGTCATTTGAAAGGGGCGGAATTCCTTGTCCCCATGCATATGCGCCCAAGAATGGAAGTTGCATGGGCTAAATGCGCCCAAGGGAGATGAAGGGTCACAGGATGATGGCGTCTTTCCTTTGCAAAGGTGAAATGCGCTCAAGGATAAAATGGAAGTCTACTAGTCAAAGTGCACCAGAGGGAGGTGAAGAGTCAAGTTAAGGCGTGGGAATTCCTCATGACACCCTCATTTGCGCCCTCAATTTCCTCTTCTTCATGGCACATGCGCTCAAGGTGAAAATTAAAGGCGTGGAGTGGTGAATGTGAAATGCGCTTGAAAGTGGAAGTCCACTATGGCATATGCGCTCAAGGAAGATGAGGAGTCACCATGCGCCAAGGGGGAAATAATGCTAAGGGGGCGTGATTTTTAAAAGACCAAGGATTATATTTTTTCCTCTTCAAATATGAAATGCGCCTAGTGAGTGGGGACTTGAAAATGAAAATTGCTAAGAAAGTCTAGGCGTAAAAAAAAATTGCTAAGTGAGAAAAGAAAGTCTAGGCGTGGAATTGCCTAAGGAATAAAATGGAAATATGACATGCTATATGCGCCCTTCAGAGATAAAATGATGAAATTTAGATTTTAAAATAATTCCTAAGGTATTTTCTAAGGAGAAAATGAAGAATACGTCTAGAGGATGATGCTAGAATTTCCAGAGTTATGAAAATCTTCAGAGGGAAAATTCTTCAAGAAAATCAAGAAAATTTGCTAAGGCCAAGGAGCTTGAGATTACAGGAGTAGAATACATCCGGAGGGGAAGAAATAAACATTAGCCATTTTTATTATTTTTAAATAATAAAAATTAAAAGAACCCCTTCGTCCGGATACACATGAAAACGATGGATTCTGGAAGAATTTTTCCTCTGGGTATTAAACATTTGCAGTTCAAGGGTGATTCAAACATTCTCCGCACCATGTCCACATCGTTTCAATGGATATTTTGCCCAGTGCCTATTTTAAATAAAATTCCTAAGGCAAAATTGAGAGATTTCTCTAAGGCAAACGAACAAAATGAATGAAAGGCACTTCGCTAGAAGTTTTGAGCTAGATAATTTTGCCAAAACGAAGACAAGATCAAATGACTTAGCCAAACATTTCGAAATTGTTCAAGGAAGTGAACAATTTAATATTTTAAGAAATCAAAAGCGACGAGGCAGGCCTGTGCAGAGGTGATGAATTCATAATTCTAGAAGATGCCTCAGATGACAAGTGTTACAACGGAGAAAAGAGAGGGAAAATGAATTCGAAAATTTGCTAAGTATAGCCTTTGCAGGAATTCGACCAGGCTATAAGATTTTCAAATCCTCTTCATTCCTCTCACCAGTTGCTGAATGCAAAAATATTGGCTAAGTGAAAGTACGAATTTTTCAAGAGATTGCAATTGCTGAGAAGTGCGAATTTGCAGAAGTTGAAGTTGCTAAAGAAGAGTGACTTAACTTGCTGAGGCTGCAGTTGCTGAGAGGCGCAAATTCTCAAGTTGCCAGTTGGTGCAGTTCTTGAGAAGGTACGGCTTTGAAGAAGTTTCATTCGACTGCTAAAGTAAACAGAGTTAAGTCTGCAGTTGCTGAGAAATCTGAAATTTAAAAGGGCTGCATTGGCTGAAAGTTCGAATTTGTGAGAACATTTACAAGTTGCTGAAAGTACGTTTCTTCTAAAGAAGAAGTTCGAAATACGAGTTTGAGAAAGAGTTGTTGCAAATACAAAAGTTTCATAGCTGAAGTGAACAAGACAGTTGAGGTTTGCAGTTGGAAATGGCAAAAGTGTTGCAGCCTTTTTATTTAAAAATCTGCTGACACCCTCAATGATGGTTGTTTTATTATCTTAAATTTTTCTTTCTAACTCTCTTGCCTTTTTGCAGAATGGCTGAATCAACCAGAAGAGCTACAGGCAGGAACAACCACACCGAGTCCAAACAAGCTGTGATCAAGAAACTGGGCAAGTCCTTCCTGCCGGAGTCAAAATTTTCATCCAAGCTCGGCAGGCTAGTTGACACGAACTTAGGCTCATTCAACATAGAAGCATTCAGAAGAAGGATAATGGGGACTGGAGGCCGTCACCCGTCAGTGACTTCGCACAATATTGTCTGAAGTGGATTGTATGCAGCTGCCAACTTTCCGCCAACTATCCGATGTCCAGAACTCATCATGGAGTGCGCCTACCACTACAATGCAGAATAGAGAACAGTCACTTCGCCAGATGGCAAGGTACTGGCTAACCTGACACCTGAAGCAATCGGAGAGGCATTCGGGATTCCAGTTCATGAGAAGATGATCTACAAGACGAAAGAGAGAGCTGGAAAGATGTACTCATCCACCACAGACCGGTGTGCTGATTTGATAAACACTAAGTGGATGATTAAACCCAAGCCAACTCGCACCAAATTGCCCAAGCAGATAGTCTCAGAGGACTTGAGACAGGAATTTGGTGATCTCATTATGATGCTGAGCAAAGTTGGAG
The DNA here is from genome assembly GCA_007115665.2 of Sequoiadendron giganteum. Classification (NCBI taxonomy): domain Eukaryota; kingdom Viridiplantae; phylum Streptophyta; class Pinopsida; order Cupressales; family Cupressaceae; genus Sequoiadendron; species Sequoiadendron giganteum. The sequence continues at coordinate 400,395,970 of CM021106.1, forward strand.
GATGCCCCCAAGCGTTCATCTTTGAACCTTGGATGTTCTATTTTGTCAACTTGGTGTTAGAGGGAAAGGATTACATGGATTGGGCACTGATGATCAGTGATAACATACATGAGCAGCTTCGTGGCGTGAGGAGAAAAAAGACATTTTACATGGGCTCCTACCTTGTCTATATGCTAGCTCGCATGACGAGATACAGAGGAATCTCCTACAAAGAACCAATCGGTTGCAGATCCCATCAGTTTAAAATATATGAAGCTTGTCCACAGTTGCATCTGACAAGCACAACCAATTACAAGAGGGTCAATGATGCCTTTACAATACATATCACGAGGACCTTGCAGCAGAGAACCCACCACAGAATATCAAGGGAGGCACAAGAAATGATTGAGAAATTCGGATGTTGGTTTATCCAATTTCCAAAATTCACCTACATAAGGCTGCAAGGATTTTCCTCCTATCCATACAGATTGCCTCGGTATCCCACAAACAGGATAGTGATGCTGGAAGTATCTAGGCAACTGATTGCCTATGATAAGATTCAGAAGAAGAAGAAGAAAGGTGGACTCGGATTCCGATTACTATGGGAAATTCAGATGAAATCTGCCCATCGCTGCAAGCAGCAAGAGAGGCAGAAGCGGAGCTCCAATTCTTCCACCTTTCCTATCACACCAGCAGGCATTACTACGATCCCCACAGAAACATCAGGTGGATATTGACAGAAGAGTTCAGGCACAAGGTGCAAATCAAGGACTTTTGGGCTAGTGCAGTGGATGAGATCGAAGTCAGAAAGAGGATGTTCTCTCGGATACCATTGGGGATGGTCAGAGAGTGTGAGATCATCCCAGTGCCAGATCAGATTGAGGAAGATATAAACGTAGTACAGGCTGACTACGAGACAGTAAGAGATACACCTTTGCCACTCCCAGATTGGTCTGAGCCAGAGATCACTGATTTGGATACACTTTGTATCCCAGTCTTGACATTTACACGGAGTTGGGTAGAGAGGCATGTCAGCCGACTCAAGGGAAGGTCAATTCCCCTTACCTACAATTTGATGGGAGACAGCAGATTACAGGCAACTAATCAGAGGAGACGGAGTAACCCAACTCCAGAGCCTAGAGGAAAGGAGCCAGTTCGACCTGAGCCTGTGGTAGTTGAGGAGTCCATGCATACACCATCTCGGACACATTCTCCAAGCTTACAGGAGGTGTCGTTATTTGTTGATCAGAGGGAGAGATTGGATGTAGAGCAGACGGTGCGAGTGGAGAGTCAGCCACCTTGTAGAGAATCAGTGGGTCAGAGCATCAACATGCCCCAAGAAGATCATCAGCAGGAAAATCAGCAAGAGACAGATGAGGGGACGGCTACTGATACCCAATTTCAGCAGGAAATTGAGGCGGCTCTCGAAGGTGATGCTACTTCAGATCAGGATGCCCAAAGCTCGGGAGACACGGAGCCTATTGATGACGTTGAACCTCATCAGAGCGAAGGCAGAAATGAAGTTCACGAGGTAGAGGCCGAGGTAGAACAGCCTTTTATTATATCAGATACACGACAGGAGGTGCCAGAATGGCTAAGGGACAGAATGAGGCGTGATCCTGTGGATGAGATCGATCCCGCAGCTGAGATGGAGGAATTATTACAGAGGATCAGCGCACCTCCAGTGAAGAAAAAGGCTAGGAAGTTCTCCAAGATATCCACAGATGAGGATGGATCCCGAACCTTGCATATGGCAGTTCCTCGGGAAGAATGTGATAGAGACGAGGCCGTTCCTGAGAACTATGTTGTGACAACCATGGAACTAGGCCGCCCTACTGGAGCACAGGTGGTGGAGGAGTGCGATAATTCCTATCGGACACTCAAGGATAGATTGTCCCATGTTGAGGGCAAATACAAAAGGTTGAAGGTAGAGCACAAGACACTGATTGGCTACGTGCAGCACTTGTCCCGTCCTTGTGGGCAAGAAAATCCGGCAATTGAACTTCCAGCTGAGTTTTCCAGGGAGTCAATCAGTGGGTTAGAAGATTTGAAGAGAATGGCACAGCAGGCAGACAAGTGGGTTGCCAGTGTGCGTACAGAGACAAGAAAGTTCATGGAAGATCTTGCACATGCCTATGGGCAAGCTTCTGATATTATGGCTAGAGTGGAGGCAGTTAACCATGCTTGGGGTGAGGCTCGCATCTATCAGACGAGAGTTGTTCTCCGTTTAGGGGCTTTGATGAGCATACCTCAACACACTTTGGTTGAGGGAGGTGTTATCCAGCAGGGAGATAGATACGACTTCGCCAGATGGTATTCTTCAGTAGTCACAGGCCGGGGATTCTATGATGCATCACAGGCAGATTCTGTCAGGGTCAGAAAAGCCATGACGAACATCTTAGATGGAATTCTCAACACGTTGGAGGCAATCTTTGCCAAGAGGTTGACTGCTGAAGAGGTAACTGCAGATGGATTGAAAGACAGATTGGCACCATTCTTCTCTGAAGTGAAGACCTTCACACAGGACGATTTCGAGAACACGGCCACATTCTCCAGTATCATACAGAACACCCAGAACGCCCTTGTTACTTGGAAGAAATCATGTGCCCGGCATGGGCAAACAGTTGCAGTTTTAGAGTTTCAGTTGGATCACATTCCTCCTATCTCCAATCAGGAAGTCGAGGCAGTCTTGGCCAGATTCATCAGATTTGCAGCCAGCGAGAAGGAGAAAGGAAACGCCCTTTTGGACGATGACCTTCTGGAGGGAGACGACATGCATTGATGGCCAGGTGTGGTGCATTGATGAGGAGTGGAGGGCGCATTCATTGCCCCACTCCTCTCGGTGGCGGTTTTTAGGGCAGAAACCCTAATTAGGGCATAGGTGGCTCAATCTAAGCCCTTTATTGTAATCAGATCTGAACCGTCCACTATTTGGATTCATTATAAAAGGGGCATCCCCCCTCATTTGTAAGTAGTTAGAATTAGAATCAGAGATAGATCAGAGCTAGACAGAGATAGAGATTGATAGAAGTTAAAGTAGAGCTAGGAGTTAGCTTAGTTGGAAAGGAAAGAAAGACTTTCCCTTTGAAAGTTTTTGCAAAAGATTGTTGTGTAAGACTCTCATGATATAAAGATTTCATTGATTGGTGACTTCATTTTGTGTTGTGGGCAGTTGACGAGATCTTTTCGTCTTTCCAATTCGAATAGAGTAAAGTAAAGTAGATTTGTTTTCATGCAAGTAGAGTTAATTGTGGAATGTGACATTAGTTTGGGCATATCTTCCCGTATCCATACCACTGGTGGACTTGCTGACGGTAAGTCTACTCCTGCGTGGTCAACTGGAATCTCAGCACTTAACTTTGATTGTGTTTAGTGTGCCCACTTGTTTCGTTGTGAAGGGGTGCGCATGGTGAATCTCAATCTAAACATCTCATCCATCCTTTGAAGATTGCACCAGCTTTGTCAGAGTTGTCCGAAGGGGAGTCAAAACGAAGTTTGGTTTGAAGACTGTCAAAGCTAATCCTTGCATTCCACCCATAGAAGTAGATTGTAGAATTCCTATCCTTACCTCTTTAAATTCAGCATTTCCCGATCCATTCAAATACCAGAGCATCATAGTCAAAATCCTTCACTTGCTTGAACATATAAAGTTGAACAATTACGTAAGTCCCCTTGGAATACCCAACATATTCACATCAACCAACTAAGTCTATTCGCATTAAAGGAACCTTGGAGTCGAACGCATGAACTTTCACGCAATCTTAGCATGCGGAACACTTTGATCAAGAGAGAATAGAGTGACCATTGGACATTTTATTCTGTGCTGGCGCTGTCATAAAAAACACGTCAACAAGCCGGAAACCCTAATTCTGCCACTGACTTGCCGACAGCACACTGGGAATAGGTTACCAATCACTAAAAAGTGAAGTGCTAAAAATGGGGACATTACAGTCCGCCCTTCCCAAAATTGCTTGTCCTCAAGCAATACCACCACAACCCCAGAAAAATTAAAACTGATCCATACCCAAACAAGTATGATCCCAGGTTCCCAAATCCGTCTTAGGAAGGACCCACCATGCCGATGCTACACTACTCTGATCACATTAGTGAAAACATCATGCCAATGTTGCACTACCCTTCCTTGTAACTCCAAAGTGTTACCATCCATGTTACCCAAACTGAAGGATCTTAAAGGACTGAGATCAATATCATGCAACATCTCAAGTCCACGATGCCCCGAATCAACAGTATCAACCACACCACTGTCAATCATAATTCTAGGCACGAAGAAAGATAGGGTATTCAACTCAAAATCAATCTCCTCAGCATACCTCCACATGGTAATAAACGAATTCATGACTACAATTGTGACATCTTCCAATCTTCTTGCAAGGAGGAAAGCAATCCTTTGCAAGAGCTCAACAAATTCATACTCACGTCTCCTCATGGAACTACTATACACCAACTGAATTATACTGACACCACCAAGAAGACTTCTAATCACTCTTATAGTTCCAACTCCAAAAGTCTCAAAATGAAAAGCCAGAGCATGTGGAAGTTCGCGGTCCCGAACCAGCAATGAGAGTAAACTAACAAAGTTAACATCACAAACCTACAAAGTGGCCGGAAAATAAACTAGAGCAACCTCCAACTACCACTTCTTAGACCAAAAGTGAAGAAACCACTTTCCTGAATGCAAGAAACTCCACATGTAAGGTGGCTAGTCTGCCTCCAACCAGCAAGCTCGTGTCTCAAAATCGGCCCTTGTCTCAGCCAAAAGTCACTCCCAAGAGCAACCGATCGTTCATCCCTCCAACCCATACTCAAAATTTCTCTCCAATCCATTTGTTGATGAACAAACAGAACCATCAAGTGGCTGAAAAAGAAGGGAACAACACCAACAAATCTGGAAATTTTCTCCTTATCCCTCCAAAAGTTCTTCTTTCCACAAGCAATAGGCTCCATCAACCCATGTTGAGGATCCCAAGCATGGATACCCAACTGAAAAATATTTTCAACATATTGCCAAGAAATCTCAACGCATCTCCAAGTGCTAGTGAGAACCGAGTGCATTCTCATGAAACTAGTGTCCCCTTGAAGCTCAACCATGAAAGCTTCAACCACATTGGAGTATGTAACATAGAATGACTTCAGATTCAATTCCCAAAACTGACTAGTATGAGCCCAAACATCATTCCACCCAAAGGATGGATTGTCAAGAGTGCAAACACCAAGTTCTGGTTCATCATTCTCCCATTCCTCCTGAGTAGTAGGTCTGAAATCATCACTCCTTGCTACTGTAATGAAGATACCAGCAGCTACCACGATTTGTCTCATCAACATCTTGATGTCATAGATGTTGAAATTACCTCGCTTCGACACCTCCCATATGGAATCTTCACCCTTGAGCCCACTTATGCATTCATTACTAATCAACAGACGTGGCACTTCCTCATCTCCTTCTTCAAAGAGAGGATTGTCATAAATTTGAAAGTCATTCCTTCCATCTTGCTGCTCCAAACCAGCACATGCAACTTCCGATTTTCTTGAGATGCTTTCAAGATCAAACTCCTCTTGAAGACAATCAAGCTCTCCAATCACTTGCTTGATTTCTTCAGCTCTTTGTGCACCCTCTTGCTCCTTGAAGAGTTTGAAGTCGGCAAACTGGTCTTCAACCTCCGTTAGAGCCAACTGAGTTTTTCCCAACATGTCATTTGTTGTTTCGAGCTTCAGAATGAGCTCATCAATCATACTCTCCTTTTCATGAAAAGCACAAATGGTCTTCTTTGCAACTTCAAAGGCATGATCTCGTTCTTCAATCGAGTGCACGTACTCGGACTTCAAGGTCTCCAAAGAATCTTTGATAAATTGCAATTTGGGAAGAGCAACTTCATCTGTCACTCCTCTACGTCTCTCTTCAAGCTGAGCCTTCCAGTAAAACTCTTCAACCAAGCTATGTGTGCGGTCAAATAGGGATAGAGCTTGCACTTCCTTGTCAATGAACACCTTAAATTGACCTTCCCGCTCATAAGAATGCGAAGATGGTGAACTGTTGATAGGTTGCAACTGAAAATCAGAACCTTGCCCCTTGTTTTTGCTGCTCTCAATGCTGCTCCAACATCCTTGTACTTTACCACCAACATGCGGAAAATGCTCATTGCCATGGAGATGATCATTCTCCATAATTTCTTCGACTCTATTTTTGCAATCAGCTTCTTGAATGGAAAAATCAGGCATGTGTTTGTAAACCTCTTTAACTCTTTCCTCTTCAAGAGCCATATGGTCTTCAAGCTCTTCTCCTTCAAAGACAACTTTCTTTTCAATGGCTACCTCATAGTTTGCAATGCAATCTGATTTTTGTTCTTTATCCGGATCAAAGGGGAATTCATCCCACAAAGGTTCTCTTTCATACCTAGGTGCCAACACCCCCGGATCCCAAATGCTAGTGGGTTGATTAGGATGATCAACTAGGAAAAACTTATTATGCTCCCTTTGTAGTGATGACTCTTTGAATAAGTCAAGTCCCAAATCACTTAAGCTGATATCATCAAAAACATTTATCTCCAATGGCTCAGTTTGTTGCTCAAACCCAATGTCACCATCATAATGGAATGAAGAATATTCATTGCTTGTTGTTTTGAAAACTTCACTGTCATTATCCTCACCATGAAGAAGTATGTCATTGATTTCTTCATGTGGAACTTCTTGAGAAGTTGGGGCAGCAACATGAAGAGAATCCTTCTTTACCAAATCTTCAATATGATCTTGTATGGACTCTTTGGAGTTATTTCTATCATCAAGACCACCAATTTTTCCTACATCTTGCTTAGACTTCTCCAAAAGTGGCTTCAATTTCTCTTCACATTGATTAAATAATTCCTTGATCAGCATAGCAGCAATAGGAGAATCCTTTTCTTCACACTCATATGTGTCCAAAAGGAGAGATTGGACATTTGGTGGAATTTCCTCTGACTCATTAATGGTGAGAACAAGAATTTCCTTCACAACTGCAATAACATCCTCTTCTTGTTTGCTCCAAGTGGATATGAAGAGGTAATGGAACAAGTGATAAATCTGATCATGCATTCCCAAGTCTAATAGCAAGTTACTTACCTTGAGATCTGAAAATGTCTTTAAGATAGCAACCTTTCTAGCAAATAGATTGCTTCCAATTTCATCAAGATCTTGGAAACTTTCTACAATCATATTTAGAATGATTTTCATGGTTTCACCATCATAGAGTGTCATGGGAACCACCATTCTCATCAACTCCATGCAGCAAGAAGAAATCAGCAACTTGGTTTCTTCATTTGGATGACCCAGCCAATATGGTTGTTTTAAACAGTGAACTGCAGGTAATAATGCCAACTGCATCCGCTCAGAAGGTGACTGCTTCACCTGTCTCAAACATTGTTCCAATATTTGACGATTATTCTTTTCATCTTCCCTTGACTTACATTCTTTGTCAAGTCTATTTCCGGTTGCAAAAAGTGTTTGTTCCAGCTTTATCTCTTCTCTATTAGCCATGTTTAACTGCCACTTCTAAACTGAGCTGAACTTTGTTCTGACCTCTAGTGTAGAACTGATTTCTCTGTCATTCAACTGTCAACTCAACCTTGATGGGCACAGGATGGCAGGATCTTGGCTCTGATACCACTGAAATATTCCGAGCCAATTCTTTTCAAATTTTCAATAACAGTAAGCAATGCAACACACATCCGTTAGGGTTAGCACTTAAACCAAAACAATGCGGAATTCAACTCTAACCAAGAATGCACCGGATGACAACGAGCATATGGTCAGAGGATCTCAAAGCAATGCTGAATAAAGAACTCTAACCAAGAATGCATCGGATGACGACGAGCATATGGTCAGAGGATCCCTATCTTCTATTATGCTGAAAGTAAACTCAACACCCAAAATGTGCTTTCAAACCCAGAGTGGGAATGGAGCTACCATAGGGCGGAGATGTAAGATATTACAATGCAAATCAAAGTAAATAGGCAGCAAGCCAGCCTCTTCCACTTATCCAGCGGGTATTACAATGAAATAACAGAGAAAAAGTAAGATTGCTGACAGTACTACTGTTCAGCTTACAATATTTAGAGATTTTCCTGTCAAATACATAGAATAAGAAAGTCTAACCATGCTCTAATATAGTATAATGTCTCCTCAATGATCACAAAGACTTTCAACCCAAACCCAACTCAAAAGATAGACTTTACGCAAGCTGATATGACAGAACAGCAACTTAATATGCATAACCAGCAACCCTAGAATCCACTAAAATGCTCACAACTCACTCAATATTTGCCAAAATGATATGAGACTTGATGCAAACGAAAGCTAGGTTGATGACGATGAAGACTAGACAAAGAAACAGCTGAAAAATTGAAGTATTTTTTTTTCTAAACACTTGCCAGGCAAAACAGAATGGTACAGCCTCAAGAAATGTTCTACCAACAAGATAAAATTCAAGACACCTCTAAAAAATCTGCAACTTGGCATAGAGGGGCGCCCAAGGCTAGCAAATGCATGGGTAAACTACCCAGAACCAAAATAAATTCGCCCAAAGACTTATGAGTATAAACTTCAATCTGCAATACAAAAATCAGCAACTCTAGATTTTGATTAAAATGCAAAAAACCGAACTACAAATGCAAAACAACTTCTAAAATGCAAAATCTCACTACAAATCTCACTCAACTACAATCTAACTCTCCACTAGTTGTTGTCTTTCAAGCAAGAAGTCGAGCCAAGGCTAGGAGGCATTCATTCCTCGAAGCAATCCAACACCATTTCGGCAGCATAACAATATTCCAAACATAAGATACTGAAATGAAGACCCAAGGCACCCTTTTATAATTTCCAGAGACACTTCCAGATGCTTCTAGAAGGTGCGCCCACTCCACAAGATGCTTTAGGGTTTTGACTTGACCACCTTCCTTCAAAATGGCGTACCTTTTCCTTTGATTGATTTAAAACAATTAAAATCTGACTTTCATAAAGGTTGGCGTCCCTTTTTACTACTTTATTTTTTCAACCTTTGGAATATTAAAATCCACCCCCAAATGAGGCGCCACCCATCAAAGTCCCCCTTTTTAAAACAACATAAAGTTGTTTCACTAGGCCAAGGGGTCATAACATTAAAATATAACATTAACATAACATTATTTAAATAAGTGAACTTATCTCTCCAGAATGCACCCCAAGGCCAAAATTGATCAAACCAACTAAACTGATTGAAGAGGGAGCCTGCTGAGTTGATGTTGACTGGACCACTGCTAAAAATAGAATTTACTAAAAATAGTAAATTCAGGAAGTTGCTTGGAATGTAATTTATACGACACCATTGCGAAGCTTTCTGAAAACCTCGAAAGATTCCGCAATCCAAAATCCCAAACTCCGAGATGTAGCCGTCATAACTTACTAAAAATAGTAAGTTCAGAAAGGTTGCCCAAAGCCGTTGCAAGTCATACCTCTGCGAAGCTCTCTGAAAACGCAGAAGGAATCCAGAATCCAAACATCCAAACTCCAACAAGCAAAACCCTAAATCTTCAAGAGAACCCATCAAACAGCCGGAAACCCTAATTCTGCCACTGACTTGCCGAATGCACACTGGGAATAGGTTACCGATCACTGAAAAGTGAAGTGCTAAAAACGGGGACATTACAGTGTATTACAGAATACCTCATCAAATGGAAGAATTTGCCTATGGAAGATGCTACGTGGGAGAATGAGCAAGTCCTCCAACATCCTAACCTAAGAGTGCTTGTGGGCAAGCAATTCCAAGGAGGGGAGACTGTAACAACCCCATTCGACTGCTAACAAAATCACACAAAGGCATGCCTTGACGTGAGAAACATTAATTACATCATCCCTGTTCAAAGGAAAAATCAGTTTGATCAAACATTGGCCTTGACGTGAGAATCATTAAGTCATCGCTATTTAAAGAAAGGTCAATCAAGCACTAATTAATTAGTTAGTGATATTAAAAAATGTGATTAATTAAGTTATGTGCAAGAGACATGTTTTGAGAAGATACAACTCCTCACATCATGCCCATTCGAATTCTATTTGAGGAGGTTCATGGACCATTCAAGGAGCATGGATCATTTGTGAATTTGTATCCTTAAACTCAAATCTGCAGTGCTCTTTAGAGCCTATGATCAGGCAAGTAAGGGTGGCTTCTAGTCAACCTATTATAAGGCCGATGGACACATGAGCACTTATTCAACATTCAGACACAGCAACAAGAGAAATTTGCATAAGTAAAAAGATTAATTCAGGGACAGCGATCAGTTAGAGGTCTAAGCCTCTTATACATTCAACGCATGGTCTTAAAGCAATAAATCAGAAACAGCAATTATACTTTCTTGTCAATTTTCCTTTATTGAACTAATAATCGAATTAAACTTCATTATTCAGAATTCATATCAGAAATATATAAGTTAATCAGTTAAGTTAGAATTATTCTCCAAGTGAACCAAGGTGCATAGTAGAGATCCATAACCATTTCTTAAAAGCATTGGTTCTTTGACATATTTGATATCTTAATCTATAAGATTGAAGGTATGATTTAGAGTAACTCTATAAGGGGACATTACAATTCCATTGAGAGTGTATGTGCATTGTGCTTTCATGTGTGGGTGTGTGTGAGTACGGGTGTGTGTGGGGACATTTGTCAATATTATGTATCATGATGTATGTACATGAAGATCATTTGATTTTGCTAGGCCATTGTGCATTGAACCTAGGTGAAGTCATGTCCAAGACAATGTAAAGATTATGGAGTTCAAAGCTTGATGTAAATACTCTGATCGTTCAGTAAAACTAGATATGGAAAATTAAAGGAAAACTTAAGGTCCAAGGGAGAGTTCAACAAGGAACTAGAGGATGCACCATTTTTCCTTTATTCAATCCATTCTCTTCCATGAATACAACCCATTTTTACTTTTTTGTACATATAGTTCTTAGTTCTTATAATAAAGTTGTTAATGTACCTATGTATCCTTCTCTCTGGAATTATACACTTCCTAAAGTACAAGAACAGTTTTATGTTGTGAACATATTAACAATTTCATTGATCTTTCCATTCTTCATCCAGTCTTATTTTATCATGCCTATCTCCATTTTCCCACATTTCTCTTCCAAGCAAAGAGAAAACAGTAAAAAAGATGATCAGATACATAAAAGAGAACAGAAAATGATAAATATTACCATCAGAAAGACCACAGGTAGCCTACCACTCTGCAAACACTAAATTGAATAGTATATACCTAAGAGAGTGATAAGAGAAGAGGTAATACCAGTTACGTCCTATCACTTCTTTTGCAGCATATCCAGTCATCTTGAAGAAACCTGCACTGGCATACAGAATAGGATAGTCTGTCTTGGTTGCATCTGAGACGACAAATGTTTGCTGAAATGTTGATAATGCATCTTTTAATTCCTTTGAGATGCGAGTCACCCCCATTTCATTGCCACAATCAGATTCTTCAGATGTCCTCATAGAGTTTCCAGATGTTCTTCGAGAAGTTCCAGATTTTCTACTTTCCCCTGATGTTCTGACTGCAACACCTTGGGGTTTCCCTGTTTTATCGTCTGTCTTAAGAATTAATCCCCACTCAGCTACCCTTTCTGCCATGCCAGCTTCAGAAAAGTTTGGCCCACAATCTTTTTTGTTTATAAAATTTTCATTTACAGATGGTACCACATATTTGTCTAGCTTATCTTCTGTATCTCCTATTTCTCTATGTAAAGATGAGGTACCACTATTTGCCTGTTTGATTCTTGGCTCCTTTTGTGAATCCAAATGCCTCTCCTGTATCACCGGTGACTGTTTCCCTAACTCTGAAGATATGTCCCTTGGAACCATGGAAGTTCCTTTTCCTAAATCATTTACAACAGCTTTCAAATGATCAGTCTCTCTAAAGGCCATCCATGTATTAACCGACTCAGCTTTCCTTCCAGATTGTGATCCCAATCCATCTCTACTACCATGATTTCCATCTTCTCCATCTGCCCGTGTCTTGTAAGGTGAAGAATCACTATTTCGCAGAACATTGTATGGTGCCCATCTTGAAAAATTTGTCGCTGTCAGAGATGCAGAAGCTGGGGCAGAAAATCCTGCAGGATTGAAAACTTCAAGAGAATCCCTAGAATCTTGAGAAACTGGACTAATGATGGGAGGTAAATCATCTGGCGCCTTCCTACTGGGAAAATTACTATTTGTGTTCACAGGCTTACATGGATCCATCGATAAAATATGATAAGCTCTTCTATTAACAAGTGGTTTTGGCCAAGCTGAAAGCACATTTCAAGAATACAAAACCAGTTAGTATTTCACACATGTTTTTCTATTACAGGTAGGAAACAAAAGTTAAAATGCATGTAATTTCAGTTAAATAACTTGTTTTAACCAGGCTGTATGCTGTATCCTGTGCAAAAGTCCCTGAACTTTAAAATTTGCAAACAGAAAAACAAGTAGAGAAACAAGAAAACATGAGAAACTAACTGTATGTAATTGACACAAGGAAAGTGCTCCAAAATAGCAGTATAAAACATGCAAATTGACAGAAGTATATTTAGAAATGAATTAAAACAATAAGCTGTTTATGACATGATACAGTCATTGATTTTCTACATGCTACAGAGTGTTGTGCAACCAAGCAATTTCTTTATTGAAGGTAATTCCATGACCGATGATTTATCTGAATTAGTGTTGAATGTAAACATAGCAAGAAAAGAGTAGAACAAATTTGTGAATACCAATTTAGTGCTTATACTGTAATGTTCCAGGAGCAGAGAAAAACTTAAATTTAGGTACATCATAAGCACAAATATGGTACAAGCGGATTGCATACCATCTTCTATGTCTCACACATGTAGCAGGAATTCAGAACCACAAGAATTGATAGCATTTTCAATTTTCACACTCTTACATATAGTTGATTTTGAATAGCATTAAATTTTAAAATAGAACTGAAGTTATTTTACCATTTACTGATGGACCGCTAAATGATCAAGAATTCCATATGTAGACACTTTTCATAATCTTCACATATTGATTGGCTTCCTCAGAATGCACTGCAAAATTATAATAGGAGATTTATCATTACATCCTTCAATATTAACAAATTGAGACTCCAACAGTGTTTTTTTACCTTTTGAATGCAGATATAATTGGGAGACAACCTTTATGAGCTATCGCATGCCTCTGCACCATTACATTATTATTTTCCTTTATTGTCAGCACTCCATTAAGCTGGATCTTAATTTTCCTTTCCTATCACAGTTCCATGAATTAGGAACTGCCCCTTCAGACTGTGGCTTTATGATCAGGGGACTGTCCCTACCTCAACCAGTCCTAAAAGTCAGCTTCTCAGCGAGTAGGACAGAGTATATTATGAGGGACCTAAAGAGATATATTAAGGGTTAAATTAACATGAAAATACATTTTGTTAGATGTCTAGCAGTAGAGTTTACTATTACACATAGTCCAGAAATTACATCTGAAAATTTCAGGCTCCAGAACAATTTGCTCATTTGCAAATTACTAGGAATTTTGTCCTCAGTCTTTTCTGTTGGAGGGAGGCTCGACAAGTTCTGCTTGATTTCTGGAAATGTAGAGTGTCTGAGTTGGAATAAGCTTCTTTTTTGTTATCTTCAATAGATTTAATGGAATACATATATAGTTTTAGACAGAAACGTGTGGTTCTTTAACTACACAGACTTCATAATGACACATTGGACAGTAGCTAGTAACCCTATCAAAGGATCTCCATTTAGGAATCCACTGTTTATTAGACTGTCTCACTTCCTATTAGAATAATTATCACAAGAAACTGTTTTAAGATATGAGAAAGTCAGAGATTTGGCAAAGATATCAGAGCTTCCAAATCACAAGCTAAAGGCCACCTAGACTAGTGCTTGTATAAGCATGAACCGGGAACAGATATTACCTGACAAGAGTTGTCTATCAAGGAAAAAGAATGATTTTAGATAGAATAATTCAAACAAATTCTCTAGAATAAAGATATGTTCAACTGAAGAATTCTAGAATGAGTTTATGACAGATCTATAGAGAAGAGTATAAGTAGATTTGAAGAGAAGAACTTTCTGATTTGAATGTGATTGTTCATCATCCATTGAAGAGGAAATTCACAAGAAGATAGTGAACCTGTTGCATAGAAGGTTGGTGCCTTGACAAGAGATTGGTGTCTCTTACTGGGTGTGCTCAGTTGTGGGGATTGGTGTCTCCAGTCGGTTGGTGCTTACAAATTCTACAAGTGTGGATTGGTGTCTCCATTGGATTGGTGCTCACAAATTATATAAGAGGGGATTAGTGTCTCCAGTGAGTTAGTGCTCACAAATTGTATAAGAGGGGTTTGGTGTCTCCAATGGGTTGGTGCTCACAAATTGTATAAGGGGGGATTGGTGTCTTTTTTAGGTTGGTGCCTACAAATTTTGTAAGAGATTCAATATCAAGCAATATTTTGCAGTGGTTTTCTCCCATAAGGGTTTCCACATAAATCTTGTGTTCTTGTGTTGCATAATTCTTAGATATTATGTGAATGATATTGTGCAATTGATGTTATTGTGGTTGTTAGTTTGAAAAAGTAAAAGATTGTATTATACTGATTGGAAATATTTCTCATATCAATATAAAAAAAAAAATTAATTGATGATCTTTTACCAAATTAAAAAACAAGTTAGAATATGTGTCAAATAGACCACATCAGCCCCACAACCGGGAAGATACACAACTACAATCTACAATCCCATCAAAATCACAAAAAGAATCAGCTATCTGTTGTCACACCTCAACTAACATATCAGTTCAGCACTGCATGATCAAAAGAGAAGGAAATATCTTAATTACAAAGTAATACGCTGCAGCAATTAAACACAGTCAAACAACCATATAGCAATCCATGTATTTTACTCCCAACAACAATTCTGATTGTTTCTTTCTTTTAGTCATCACATTCAAAAGTTCCTATAGGTGAATAGATAGATCATAGAATCCCTACCATCACTGTTATCAAAATCCTTTTTTTTAACTTCAAGAACAGCACCAACATCAATAATTTTATCGCGATTATGGATTTTAAAATATTCATTTTGGAATTCTGTGTATTCTTTGATAAGTTTTCATCTAGTTTCCTAATGTTATGCAGCCAAAATTGAGCAAACTTGATATCACATCTATACACCATTTCTGAACCTTCATCAATGATCTTCATGAATCTCTCTTTTGGAGTCTCTAGAGTCATTGTAAATTGTGAAGCAATATTATAAAAGGTGAGTCTACCAGAAGACATTGTATGATGCCTCCTTTTGGCATAGAAAACATCCCCATTTCTCCTTTTTCCAAGTAAACCATTAAATCTCAGTAGAAAGAGTACACCAAAAGAAATTATACTTCACATTCAAGCCGTTAAAGAAACCAAACAAGATTTCATGCCACAAAAAGTTATTCCAAGTATCCCATCCTAGAATATTTCCCATAAACAATAACCAAATATTCTTAGCAAATTTCCAATCAAAAAAAGATGGTCAAAAGTTTTAGGGACATTACAAACATTGAAAACCAAGGAATCATGAAAATGGAGAGAAGAACTAGAAGCAAGATTTTTTATAAGAAAAGGCCATCTAAAACAGGATTTTTTGGGTTCAATAAATTTAGACCAACAAGTTTTTTAGGACGAGAGATCACAATTTAGCATCAATGTTAACATTCCAAATGGTTTTGACATGGACAGGCACCTCTTGGGAATCAATTAACAGCCTATACAACTTAGTAGCATTAATATCGTCGAAGGAAGAGCCATCAACCCATTGCAAATCTTAATAATTCCGATATTCATTTTCATCTCAATGGAAAACTTAACTTCAAACAATTCTCTATTCAAAATAAAGGTTCTTCCATGAGACTCGGGCAAAAAGAATCTAGATTTGAAGGAGGACTAATTTCTAATAAAATTGCCCTAAAAAATGTTACCAAAATTATAGATTCCTTTACTATACCGACTCTTTGCAGAGCATTCTTGTAACAAGGCAAGAGACTTATTGTTCCAATGAAGATTCCACCATATGGATATGAAATTGATGAATTTACCCTCTTTTCTTGAAAACCTTCAATGCCTTTAATCAAGCCTCTCATAATCTGTCAAGCCCTCCAAATGCTGCTAAACACATTAGATCCTACAGGATTCATGAAAAGTTCCCAAAACAAAATGCCATGTAGGTGGAGACTTTTCAACTATTTTTTATTTTTTGAACAACTAGCTGAAATTGTTCCTATCCATTTTGTAGTTAAAGCTACACCTAAGATTTTCAAATTCTTCAAGCCTAGTCTACTATTGTCTTTATCCAATCAACACCATTCCCAACTTATAGCATGCCTCTTGTTTTATCTTTACCATCTGACCAAAGGAAATTTCTAATTAATTCTTAAATATTTTCAATTTGACAACTACCAAATAGCCAAATAGAGGCATAATAAATACTATAGGATGAAATAATTTTTTTACAAACTTTGCATCTCTCAAACATAGAAAAATACTAACTAATTCCATTTCAAAAAAATATCAATTTTGCATAACATCCAGTCCCACATATTTTTCAATGAGGGGTTAACAAAAAAAGGAATCCCAAGATACTTTACCTGCTTGGAAGGCCCACCCCATTGCCAACTATATTTACCAAACCTATCAAAAGGTGACTTAGACTAGCTTAGCAAACTGAATTTGCTTTCAGAAATTTTAGCCCATAATGCCAGACAATAGAAAGTCTACACATTAAGTTATCAAATTTTTCTTCCTCCAATTCAAAGAAAAGAGCAATGTCATTAAGAAATTGAATATTCGATGTTTCTTTGTTTAGCAAGGATATGCCTTTAAAACATATTCCCAAGACATCTAGATCTTAAAATATAATGAAGAGCATCAGAATCAATGACAAACAAAGCAAAAGCTAGTGGATATCCTTGTCTAATAGACTTTTGTAAAATGAAAGGTTCAATTAAGGATCCATTAATGTCAATATAAGTTTAAGCATTAGCAAACAAGTCTTTAACTATTTTATAAAAAATAGTTAGTAAAACCAAAGACATCCAAGATCAACAAAATGAAGGACCACTCCACCCTATCATATGCTTTTTCAATGTCCGCTAACAACATTCCAACATTTGGTTTGCCTTATTTGTCCAATCAAGAGCTTCCCAACTAGTAAATGAGATTTTCTAAAATATATCTGCCCTTAATGAAACCAATTTGAGTGTTATTGATGATCCTTGGGAGAATGTTAGTCTCAATGCCAAGATTTTTTCAAAAAAATTACAAGAAACATTTAATAGGTCTCCAATTTTTGCTATGAGTTTTCTCTCCATTTTTAGGGAGAAGTTTAATAATTCCTATATTTCTATGGTCTCCCAAGGATCCCTTCTGAATAGCTTCATTATATATTAACAACAAGTCATCAGCAATCCAAGATGTGTTTGATTTATAAAACTCAATTGGAAATCCATCATCTCTAGGGCATTTTCCAATCTTGAATATTTGGATGGCCTTCAACATCTCCTCTATCTTAATTTCATTATTGAGCAAGGAAGCTTCTTCCTTCTTTATTTTCTTTGGAATAATTTTTTTTACAAATATCTTGAGCCCACTTACAATTAGTAGTGTTATCATCAACAATAAACAAATTTTGAAGAAACGTTCTAAAGGTTTCTTTAATTGCATTGTTGAAATCTCCTCCAATTATCCAAGGGACTTTAGGTAAAGAAGAGGCAAGCCATTTCCAAAGATTAATTCTTTCTCTATGGTCATTAGCTGCATATATTATGTATATGCCAAATTTTATATTATCTTTTTCAACAATTATCCACACCCCCCTATTACAAGGAGAGCAGCAAGAACTTTTCACTTATGTAGACCAATTTTTGTGTACAAGGATAGTTATACCACCTCTACCTTTAAAGTGATTGGAAGTATAAAAATCATAAAACAACAAATTTAAACACATTTTCAAGCTGAAAACCAACTGCTTTAGTTTCTTGCAAAGGCAAGAAATATAATTTACCCTTGCTCTTACAAAAAGATCTCAAGATCTATTTCTATCAGGGTATTCAAATCCCCTTATATTCCAGCTAATGCAGTTAATATTCATTAGTAACTAATTATATGGGTTGGGATACCTCTGAGAAAGCATTTAGATAATTTTACTTTTTTACTTTTTTTTCAGCTTTTTTAAAGTTTTCCCCTCTACTGATTTTTTTTTTCTGTTTTCTTCTTTTTTTAAATGATCTGGATGTCTGTATTGTTCCACCAACTCTCCCTAAAGCAAAGGATTAATACAATCCATTAAACCATTTCTCTTTCTATCTTGGTTATACTCACTGTAAAAAAAAAATTCAGTCCAATCATCAGAGCCTAAAGTATTAGCAACATTGGAGGACAATTGAGTTTTTGATGCCTGAGCCAATTTGTTGGCCAAATTTTTTTCTTTTAATTTGTCAAGAACAAGCTCTTGTGCTTTTTATGTTTTGGAATGCCAAGAGGAACTATTGCAGTTTCCACATTATCATCGTTTCAATTAGTTACCTGTGTAGTTTCAATATTTTGACAATCTTCAACAATTCTCCAATACTTTTTTTTTGAAAACTCTTATTCAAATTCTTCCTTATTAAACATCGCAATATCGCCAACCCTAAAACAAAAATTTAACACACTTTCAATTTGACTATGTTCAACCAATTTTCTTCTTTTATTCATTTCATTGAAAGTAGGTTTATTCCCTTTTGATAAATTAGCAATTAGAGGACAATATTATTTTGATGCCCTTTTTTGCAAAGGAAGCAAGCATTGAGTTTGCCTAAGCACTCAATTTCACATTGGTAATTAGAGTTTCCCGATTGAATTCTATGAATTTAGGAATCTGCAATCTAGCATTTGGAGAAAGGATTCTAGCATTCATATGGGAAAAAGTAGATCTAGTTTACTCAACTTGTAGAACTTTCTCAACAAGATTAAGCAATTAAGATAAAAAGATCCACATTTGAGGTGGAACATGTAATAATCACTGTAAATTTTTTTTGGAAAACTTGTTAGCTCAAACAGAATGGAACTCCAAGCAACTTCCTTTCCACTTTCTGATCACCAAGTTCCTAGTGTGGTCAACAAGAGTATACAGTGTATGGGATTACAATTATACGTGAACTAAAGCAACAAAAAGTTAACATCCACTTATCCAATGGGGTTAACTAGGCACTTCCACTTTGCAACATGGGAAAGCATATACAATAATGAAATGCAAAGTAAGTTCTTCCACTTTTCAGTGGTGAGTACAAGTAAAGCTCGCAAAAGCATTATTATTATTATATCGTATATGATGGTCATGCAAAGATGAAGTTATTATTTTGAAATGGAATAAATTTGAGTGAAACAAGAAATGTTGAACTATCTATTGCTTGAATGGTTTACTCTAAGACATCATTCAACTCCAAGTAATTTGGCGATGAGATCCGGCTATGAAAGAATATTCCCTTATGTCAATATTTCATCTACATGTGTAAGTTTTAAATCCTGTAAAATCCGGCGAAGCAATGCTTAATTCACTTGTATTACATGTTTATGTGTTGTTAAATTATTGTTTCCAATTTCCAAAATCATAGGTTTGTCATTGCCAGAAATGGCAAAGAACGCTTTAAATTGAGCCTTTAATGTTTGTCGAAGTGTTGTACTATAGCATAGAATGACTGCCGTAGGAAACGACGATTAAAAAGATCTTAAGTTTGAACTGTGCGAAATGGATATAAAATAAATCCTTATGCATTATAAGCTAGAGAGACAACGCTACACTACAATCCTGAAGCAATACTAATTTGTCTCGTAATCAATGCTTATTCTGTTCTAATAAATCACTATTTCCCGTCAAATTTACAACTCATCAGCAATAAAACCCGTTTGCCATTGTAAATTGTCTGAAACGCGCGCTCTTTTAACTCTAATTTTCTGATAAACTGAGCGTTAAATGTCCACGAAGGAAAAAACCAAAATATATAGCATATCACGACTAGGCAAGCAAACTGATACTGAAAACATTCCTGAGCTTAATGTGTACTAATTGAGCATAAAATCCATCTATATTACATAAATATAATCTAAATACCATCTCCATACCAACATGCTAACTATTTTCCATCTTTCCAGTAAACAGACCTCCTTGCATGCTAAACTTTAAGCTCAAACATCACCATGAAACTATATGAAGCAAAATTTCACGTAAGCTAAGAAAAAAAGAACAGGTTTTGAGTACACAAAGCAAAAGATTCTAAAATTAAGCTCACCTTAAAGCTAAGTTGTTTCAGGTTTTGTCCTCGGTCACTCAAAACTGATATAAACTGCTAAAAACACTGAAAACAGAGAGCAAAGAGCATTGAATAAAGCAGAAATTTGCGATTGGGATTGAATTGGAAGCAAGTGCATATGAAGGTGAAGAGGCGAAGAAAGTGGTAGGGATTCGTGCCGCTGTGAGCTCCATAGCAGAGATGGCACAGGGATGGTGAAGGTGAGTGGCGCTTGCAAACAGCCTCTGCAACTGTTCACGCTCTTATTTGATTCGGTCTTTTCCTCCCGCAGGCCGGTACCCACTTTTTATCTGATCTGAAGTATGGAGAGAAAGGGCGTGAACTTTTAAAAATCTACGGCCCATACAAGGCTAAATCCTATATTGTGATGGGCCCTCCCCACGTGACATGTCCTTTTTCATTTTCCTTATCCACCATTCATCCCTGCGCAACCAATACCAGCCAAAGTCTATTGGCAGTGTCATGACTGTCGTTTTCCATTCATAAGCTTTCCATTGATAAGGTGTTGAAATGTCTATCTATAATGTTATTGAATGGTTTAGCATTTAATAATTTATTTAGATGTTATTTTATATAGAGATATTTTGTGTATTAGTATTATTTAGTTACTAAAATTATAAATACTTATTTTTCAATTTTATTTTATTTTTAAAGAGTGGAAGGTATTTAATATTTTATGTTGAAGAGATTTTTCACCTTTTTTAAAATTTTGAGTCTATTTTTTGTTTATATTTTCAAAGAATTGAAGGTTATCATGAACTATTTAATTAAATGGGTCTCTATGTTTTGATTAAGCGGGAAAGAAACCTTTTACAAAAGATAAAACAAAATGCTGCTAAAAATATGGGCCATAGAGTACCAACAGCAAACCAACAAAAAAGAAACTAAGGCAAAAAGAGTGTTGAACAAGAGAAACAACAGTGAACCAATAGCAACACTCAACAGCAATAAAACAACAAAACGACACAAAACCGCCTACAGACCAGCAGAGAAAAAATAACAAAGCTACCACTAATTCATGTTGTTTAAGGTGTTGGTCACCTCAAGCTCCTGGCTCCTGTGCAGATCAATCATTTCCAACAACCCCTTTTTCTTGGCTTCGAAAGATCTATTCCAATCAGTCGGCCCTTTAGAGGCAGGGCCTTTAGTGTCATCTTTCACACCCTTATTTCATTTTCCTTTAGTCGTATGCTCCTTCTCCATAAGCTCAGAGAAGTACAGTTGGTCCTCTCTTAAATCACTGATCTTTTTAAACAAGACCTCCAAGGAGTCTGCACTATTTTTCACAGAGATATGGCATGCTTGCAGCAACTTTTTGATGTCTACATTGGTGCCCACAACCTTTGCTTCCAACCCATCCAACCATTCATCACACCAGGATTTGAAATCATGTAGCGAACCTTCAATGCCCACAATCTTGTCAATAAGAATGTCTAAAACATAATTTTTCGGCACATTCTTCATGTTCTCTTTCAAAACCCTAGTTTTAATATTCACTTTATTGAACTCCTGAAGAGTCCACTTAGCTAGTTTAAAAGTACCTGTGGCCCCAACCCTAGCCATATCCAACAACTAAAACATTGAGGGAGATTCATCATTTAAATAAGAAAAATCCTCAGAGAGGGGGTCTACCTTCAGGGGCTTTGCCTTAGTGTTCATCCTCTCAAGGTCATCTTCACCTTGACCCTTAATCTCAGCCTGCATTGCACCATCAAGTAAGTTCTAGGCTGGAGAGTCCTCAATATTCCCTGTGTTATCATCAGTAGCCTTCTCCTCATCTGACACCTTGGCATCCTTCGCCAAAATATTAGAGACCTAGTTTTTTAACTTGGTAATTTGAATGGACGATCTCCTTGGCTGGTCCTTAGCCTCTGAGTTGGGCACATTCTCCTACAAACCCTCCTTACCACCAACATCAATCTCACCCCATCCAACAGCCAACTCCACCTTCCTACGAGATGAATCTTCTAACCCCACCTCCCTATCCTCGCTATCAGAGAAAATGGTGCGCTTAGGCGCACGACTACTTTTAGGACAACTCTTCTTCCTCTTTTTGGAAGAGGTGGCCTCGTGAGATTGAGGACCCACCTCCTCCTCTTCATCCCATTCATCATCTTCGTCATTGCTGGTATCCGAACCAGAGGATTCTGACCCATCACTCGGAGTCTTTTCCTTACCCAAAATGGCAGGGGCAAGGATGAGATATTTTGCATGCTTCATAATCAGAAGAATGAGACCCTTATGGAGGACCGAGGTCTTTCTATTTTTTAAATGGGTCTCTATGTTAATCATATTTAGAAGGTAACATATTTGGAAGGTACGAAATTAGGCATCCATGTCTTCTACTCAATCTTTGTAGTTTCTTTAGCTCTTTTAGAATGATTCAATTTAATTTATTTTGTAAGTTTTTTCTTAGTATGTGAGATGGTGGCTTTTTGGAAACCTCATTGAATTTATTTTAAAAAAAATTTAATGATAATTATTGTTATTTAAAAATCTTTATGTAATTTTATAAGATTCCTTGATTAAAATATTTATCTTTTTGCCAAAAAAATATTGTAAATTTATATTTATTAATTATTCAATAATACATTAAAATGTATAGTTTTAAATACTATTAATATAATTTATAAGAATATAATAAAAATGATAGAGATGTGTAAAAGTGACAAAAATAAAAATAAAATAGTTAAAAGTATGAAACAATAATTTCTCTTTGTATGTCTATTGTGTCAAAAGATATGAACAATAAAAATATGATGGACATTGAAAAACATAATTCATAAGCACTTTCACTCTCTTTATCTAGTTTTTTAACTATACACATCAAAAACAAGAAAAAATAAGAGACGCATATGATTCTTGCCAATGAGATGTGTAACATGTTACTTGGTTCAAAGCAATGTTATTGTAATGCCAAGATTTTAAATACAAACATAAACTATCATGTAAGCTCCTATTTCAAAACAAGAAAAGCCTCTAGATAGAGCTCATAAAAGAGATCAAAACAAAGCAATAACATTAAAATCAACTTGAAATATTACCATAAGGTATCCATTGTGACTTGATTTTCTCCAATGACTTTGAGATGTAGATGATCCTTGCTTGAAGATAACCAATTTGACAACAAATATACCTAGCATAAGTGATGATTGGAATTTGGATGAGAGAGTGCCCAATCTTATAGGCTTTTGGGAGAAGGAATGGATGGTCAAGATTTGATTGTGAGATCAAGGGTGGAAAATGGTTGAGAGGAATTCCCTAGCATCAAGGAGAAGATGGAGGGTGGAGATGAAGGTGGTTAGATTGTGAATGGCTAGGATTAACTTACCAAATTTAGTAAGTAATTGTGAGCATGAGAGAAATTAGGGACATGTGAACCTAAAAAGGCTAAACCTTGGGTTGTGATGAGAGAATAAAAGGACCATAAAAACTAGTGATCTTAGGTGCCCTTTTCTTGGAATGTGTTGAGAGAATAATGGAGCCATAAGGGCAAGTGTTCTTAGGTGCCCCTTTATTCTTGGAATGTGTTGATGGAAAATAAGCCTAATTAAATAATAATACTATTATGTTAGCCACATGTGTGACATGGATAATAGATGGAAATATTATTTATTTATTGTGAGGAGATGGAAAAAAGGTGGTTAATTAAATAATATGATTATTTAATTAAATGATGGACTTTAGGTGAAGGGGACATGTCCTAGATGTTGAATTGGTCGATTAGGACAAGGTGAAGGTGATTAGGAAGTTGGGTGATGGAATTGACTAATTAGGGTTAGGTGATGGATGATTTAGGAATATTTTAGGTGTCTACAATTACAATAATGAGATTTGCATGTAACAAAAGCTAGAAGTATGTTGTAGAGGTTAGTCAAAGAAAGGGAGTGTCAAACTAGAATTAAGCCTCTAAGTATCATATTTTTAATCATCTAAGAATAAACGCATATAGCTTTTAGTAATATATGTATTATAGGTGACTCAATCTCTTGCCTCATCTTTATGGACTCATACCTGAGCCAAAGACAACATGGAATAAATTAATCTGGGATAATAAGAATGATCATATCATAGGATTGGTTGGTTCTAGTTTCAGTGCAAGCATCTTCAAAGAGACCTACAATCACATTTCAAGAATCAAGTGCCCACACACAATTTGGACGAAGATTTGGAAGAATTTTAGAGATTTGCATAATCATCCATTCCTAGATGATCTTGCATAATATTGCCTCATTCTACTTGATGATGTTGATAATTTACCCTTTGATGATGTTACCTCAGAGGAGCTTGAATATGATGCAAAAATTGAGTGTCTTGATGATCCAAAGACTTATCCTACAAAGTCTCTTACTTCTCCAATTAAGATCACGCATTCATATTTTGTTGGTGATTCGTTGAGAACTTCTAATGATTCATTGCAAAAAGTATCTAATTATTTTCTTGATTTGGATTCTTATTTATCATACATTACATCTTTTTGTGTGGAGTCTCACATTTTAGATTTGGAGGACCAATTTGAGGGTTTATCTCTCATATTTGATAACAGTCATGGCACAAATTTTATCACTTCATCTTTGTCTTTGGATTTAGTTTAATATCAATTTCCATTTGTTCATGCGTTGTCACCTTCTGTTGGGATTGGGCATGTACCTGATTGGATTGTGGCATAATCATCATCATCATCTACCAAGAACTTGGCAACCCATGAGCATATTTTAGAGACATAATCTTCATACATATGGATTCTTCTTCCTACCAATTCTTGTTACACAAAATTTTTGAATTAAAATTTACTTTTCACCTTATGACAAATGTATGAATGATTTACATGATTATGAAACTTTGAAAGATGAAAAGCTATGATGAAATATATGTGATATAATGGTTGTATGCATTTAGTTGAAATATTGATGAATATGTAATGATATGAAATGTGATGAAAATTTAATGGCTAACTACGTGTTTATTTTTCTAACTAGATATACAAGAAGGAATTCACACCCTCCAAAGGGAGAGGGGGAGTATTACCTAGGAGAAGGGTATAGATAAGGACCTAAAAGTAAAGTCATTTGAGTTCAATGTTTGTGCACAGGCCAGGTTATGGACACCTTCAAAATTGAGTAAGTTTTTGGTCATAAGTTATGTCTTTGGGTAAGATAGCCTAGCCAAATCAAATTGGTTTTTCTGTAAAGAAATCGATAGGGTTAGTCATATTTATTTATTAAAATTGTAATCATTATATATTATTATTATCAAATTTGAAATAGTATTGATCTCTTTTTTATGATATTTATATATAGAAATGATCGTATATATATTAGGATATATGTGTATGCATTAAAATCAAATAGTTCTATTGTGTTGATATGAATATATATATATATAGGTATTTGTATGCATACATGTATATATATAAATATATATAAATAGATATGTGATATAATAAGAAGAGTTTATCATATCTATTAAATATTGAAAATAAATGATGATATGAATTAAAGCTCTTTGAGAGGAAAAGACTCAATCGAAGGCTTATAATGATTGACATATTCTTGAGGCTTGAAAAGACATATTAAAGACCTTTCTAGAAGGTCGTACGATATAGTTAGATGATAGCTATTTGAAATACCAATATTACAAGTAATTAAGCCACAAAGTGGTTGTAACAAAAGCCTATACAAGGGTGTGGAAAATTCTATCACATTGGCCATTGTTTGAGGTGTGAGCCTTAATGTAAACAATTGCTATAAGTAATCCTTAAAATTTGCAATGAAAATAGTAGCATGTGCATGTTTGATATGAAGCTCACATGCCAATTAATAAGAAGTTTAAACAAAAAATAATAATGGAAGTCAATAGCCACAAAGTGGCGTATTGTTTTGCAGTTATGAAGTATTTGAATAGCATTGAAAAGTCATAGGTCGACCCCTTTAAAGTGGGTGACTAAGTCAACCTATTGAATGTTTTTGCTAGCAAAATTAGAATGTAGTTAAAAAGAAGTTTTAAGTGCCTATTTTGGAGGCATCTTCATTGACCTAAATATGAGTTTTCCCAGCCACATCCTGGAAAATATAAGTTGACTCTATTGAGTCGATGGAGCAACAATTTAATCTTGGATGTTTAAGCATATGTGGAGGATGTTTTAGAGAGTGGATTTAAAATTTATTGGCAACCTTATACATATGTGGTGAGGAGAGTCTTTAAGACTCTTTATTCTACATTTTAATGAATCCAAGCTGATAAAACATCGTGGCTTTACAAAGAGTAGGTCGAGCCTCTTAAAGAGGTAGTTATCAAACTGAAAAGTGGTTTTATCTTGCATAAATGAGGCATCATATTTAGCAGTAGTGGGAAGCATTAAAGTGGTGAATTTTTGTTTATAAAAACCAGAAGCTTGCATTTTGTTTTGTGGGTTGCTAAGCACAGTAAAAGAGGTGCAGTGTTTTGTGTTTATTGTTCTTAAGATTTTAGAGTTTGAATATCAGTTTTGAAATAGTAATAGCAGCATAGAAGAGGTTTTATAATGTTTTATAAGAAAGTGGATAGTTGTATTGATAGTGGAGGATAGAGAATTGGAAAGCTAGGGGTCTCAAGTGGCAGCTTGTTGCAGTTAATAGTTGGGACTATAGGCATGTTATATTTGTTTTTTTAAACATTGTTATTTTCTTATCAATAAGTTGAAATAAGAGTGTTGTGTATGATAAAAGAAAGAGATACATGTGAATATCTATGAGAATGAACATATTTTTTGGAAATAGGGGATTAAATGGTGATATTTTAGTAATAATATTTTTAAAAATATGAACAAAAAGATACTTTAATGTATTATAAATGTAATATCTTATATACGAGTTTATAACCAAAAATATGGTTCATTTGCTAGGTTAATAACAACTTTACTGTGTATTTATTTAAAAAGAGTTAAATAATGTTATGTTGCTTGAGTAATGAGAATTTTGGGGATTGAGCACGTGATTAAGTTTCTCGTAACCTTGATATTATTACATATCATAAGCCCCAACATCTTTTGTGTTGAATTGTGAACCCAACCTTATGAATCGTAAATGCGAGTTTAAAAACATGAGTAAGAGGAAGTAATCCTCTATTTAGCTCAAACAATGATACTTCCATGATTGTATGACACATTGTCAATATTATCTGAATGACCATGTGTATGTCAAGATGATGGCATAATGTCATCATTATCTAAAAAGCCTAAGAATAGGTAAATGGTAGTACCTTATGGGTTATGTTAGGGCATGAATTCAAGGTGGTGGCCTAGACCCTAGATGTTACAAGAACATAATAGGGGAATTCATTATCTGTGATGTTATATCAATCTAGTTATTTTGACCACCCTAGTGTATGTGCTCTTATGAATATAAGTCTTATGATAGTAGAACATGTTGGACTACAATTGAATTGTCCTTAGTAAACAAGACTACATCATTTACTGAGATAGTCTAAAACTTAAAGAAAGTTATATTCTTCATTGAAAAAATAATCATCACTACATGGGGAATTAGTATATGTAATCGATATAACATATTATGACCAAATAGGTCAAGATTTGATTAAATATTATCTCTGGAGTAGTTGCTCTCAATTTTATGGTAAATATTTGAACAAGTGATTGTAGCCAAGACCCAATTAGTTACACAAAAGTAACCTGAGTGTTTGAGTATGAAGTTAATAACAACCCAGATTAGTTGTTTAGTTAGTGAGTCTTCACATTCTAAGAAAGGATTCTATAGTAAAACTGAACACTAGACATACAAGATTGTTATACGAAGAAGGAATATTTAGTTTAAGATTAACAATTTTTATTTATATGTGATCATTTTGTCAATACTTTTGGTTTGTGACCAAGAGAGTCTATTCAACGATAGTGAGTCATCACAATCAACTAATTATGCTTAGAATGGGAGATCAGATACTCTCATGCTTAATATGAAGGACTTGAATAAGTGGTGTTGGCCCCGTGGTTGTCATTGCACCAAAATATCAACTTGTTAATGCCCAATACAACCACAAGAGTTAACGGATCCACAGGAGGTGGTTAGTCCATGTCACAAATCCCAAGGGGAGTGTTGACCATTTTCCAACAATCTCGCCTTCAACGTTACTCGAGGGGATTCGAACTCGACACCTTTGGATTTGATACCAATTGTTGGCCCCATAGTCATCGTTGCACCAAAAGATCAACCTGTTAATGTTTGATTTAACTGCAAGAGTTAACGAATCCACGGGAGGTGGTTAGTCCATGTCACAAGTCTTGAGGGGAGTGTTGACTATCTACCAACAAGTGGTAGTTACCAAGTCCCAAGAAGTTACAAGAACACAACTTGGGTATTCAAGGTCAGTGAAGTATAACTAGTCAAGTCATTTATTGACTTAGTAAGTAAGAACATTGAACATGAGGCAGGTGACAAGGTCCAAGACATTACATGTGTTGAGAAATGGTGTCTCAAACTTACTGGAATAATCAGGCATTGTTCGAGGGTTCATCGAAGAGACTAGTGAATGTTGTTGGGGAAAAATGGCTAGTCTCCTCAGAATGTTAATAATGTTTTGGAGTTTGGGCTTCAAGTTTATCAAGCAGATAGGTAAATGTCAGAGGGAGTTGGTTCTCAGTCCCTTTGACATTTCAGTGGACTATCAGAAGAAAATTTAGCGAGACAAGGTGATATTGACAAGACCTAAAATGTGGTTCCTCCAATATTTTGATGGATCCATAGCGAGAGGATTTTGTTTAGAGTCTCTTCAATGGAGCGATAGACATATCAGGGTCTTCATCAACGAGACTTCACCATGCCAAAGGGATTCATTTGGAAGTCTCTTCATAATTCAGATAGAAGGCAAGACTACTTCATCAGGAGGAACGAAAGATGTCACTGGGACGATGGTGATGAATTATTCAACATTCTGATGGAACGATAGACTCATCATGAAGAAAAAGGGAATTTGGAGAGATAAGAATTTATGTCTCTTCGACATTCCAATACAACTTCAGTGACAGTAAAGCTAATGATGGTTAAGTTCATTGGTGGTGCTCAGCTGATATGGAAGATGGAATGACTGGATCTTGGAATGCCTGAGATATATGTATGAATGGCATAGTGCATTGGAATAATGTGGAGAGATGAGAGATTGAATTCAAAGGGGTGATGTTGTCAGACTTTCTCCAAATGGAACATGATGTAAATCTTCATGTAAAGGCTTAGAGCGTATGTTGTATTGTAACTATTTATTTGGTTGTTGAATAATATAATGGATCTATGCTTTTGGAGGGTGGGGTTTTTTACCCGAAAGGGTTTTCCCACGTAAATATTTATGTTCATGTCTTTTGTTTCATCTTACATGTTTAATGATTCTATTTGTAGAATATGTTCAATGCTTGGTGTTGAAACTTGTTGATCTTGAAAGATCTAAAATTGCATAAACTTTCCTCTAAGGGTTAATGATGGTAAATAAACTATGTTTGATTCTGCTTTATGGTATAGTAGTACATGTTTTGAGGCAATCTAAAGAAATGAATGTTACCAAAGATACCTACTGATCTCATATGCTCATTCTAGGATAAATCATATTTCCCTATAACATGTTAATAACACGAGCGTTCTAAAGTCAAGAAGACTTAACCAATCTAGATGAATTAGGTATTCACAAGGAGTAGTACTATGCTCGATATTGATAGGTGTCTAGGGGCACTACTATACTCAAGATGGATAGTAGTCAAGGAGAAGAATTATGCTCGAGATTGGCAGATGTCTAGGAGTATGAATTAGAATGAAGGCATCACTTTTTAAATGAAAAATTCGTATGAAATGTTAACCAATGGTCTATAATGTGTTCTAAACACATGTTAGATTAATTTATCCAAGTTGATTAGGGTGGGTGAACAAACGACTACGCTCCAAGAAAGTAGTGATTGTATATATTACAAATACTTTGGCCAAAGTGAGTGCAATAGTCTATGCTTTCACTGTTTAGTTCATCGTGTTTTAGATACTTAATGCAATCAGAGTTTCCATTCATAGTTGGAAGGTCTCCATATTTTTTTTATGGTATTAGTTAAGTAGGGCATAACACCAGAGCTCGAATGCTAATTACTAGAGGGTTCTTAAGTAATCCCTTCATTGAAGGGCAATGCCACTTCAAATTAGGAAGGTGTGTGGGGGACCATTGGTCCATGGTAAATCACTTGGGTGATGCTCTCCCTCTTACAGATGGCATGTCGAGTCATGGGAGAAAGAAAGAAAGTATCTAGATATGGATCTCTGACCTTGTTCCTTAAATAGTAAATGTTTACGTTATTTATTTGAAATCATTCATGTGGAAAATGTAAAAGGAAAAAGTTGATTATTCTTTTCAGTTCAAAAAATGAAATGGATTTATTATTCCATTCTTATGATATCAATTATGCAATTGCAATTATTATTTTTTGAAAGAAAATTTTTATGCCGTATTTTTAAGAAATGAGTACTTTTTACTTTTTGGATAAAATTATAAGTAAATTCCTTGTTATAAAGTTGTGGTTGTTACAATTCCTATCTAGAATGGGAATAATTTTTTCATTTTTACTTGTTCTATCTTCTTCCCAAGGGGAGAAACATTATTTGTAGGTATTAAATCATGTTTTGTCTTCAATCATTCACCATTTTTGTAGGAGATTTCATAGTGTGAGGTGGCTATATAGTCTCTCTCTTTACCTCTTATGGGGGACTATTGGTTGTATATTCATGGTGGATATATTCCTTGGGGTATCATTGATTCCTCCATAGATCATCCCTATTTGTATCTTTTCTCTCTTTTGGGGAGTAGTTTTGTCCCACTAGATTTTCTCCTTTTCTCTATTTGTGGGAGATTACATTTGTACATGGGTACCTAACATGGCCTCATAGATAAGACACATACTTTCATAATTTACATAATAATCTACTCCCTAAGTTGCACTTAAGGGGGGTGTTGGTATAAATAAGTGTTTTACCTAACTAGTTCACTAGTGGGCCCTATTTACATGTTAAGTTTACTTAGGTCCTAGGGAATGTTTCTAGAAATCTTAAGTGTCATGTGATCTTATATTATCTTATTTTATAATGGAATTTAATACTTGTGTCCTAAGTTATTTAATGATTTTGAGGTAGTTGTCTCATTGTAAAGGACTAAGACACATACATGATCTCCTCTAATGCTATCTCGTACCCTTTCTTTTATAAGAAAGACATCTTATGTACATTTTGAATATTCAATCAATCAATCTTGCATCCATAATCAAGAAATCTATTCTTTTCATTTTCTCTCTTGTGGAAGATATTTCGGTCTTGCAATTGTTCCTGGGTTGTTGGGAATTAATCATTAACTCCTACAATACAAACTTATCCTAAGTACATCTAGGAATAAGAATAAAAACTTATTTAATAAAGTCACAAATATAAAATCCTAGGTCTATAAGGATTGATAAAATAGTGCGTGCAGTAGAAGAAATGAGATGAGAGATCTATAATTCCAAAAGAAAATAAAGAAATAATAGGTAGTAACGAAATAGAGGAGTAAAATATAGACAACCAATCTTCACAACAATAATCAAGGATGCTCACATAGCCCATGAGTTGTAATAGTATACTAGAGTGATGCAAGGTTTTGTAGAATAAAGGAGCATACTAGAAAATGATGTAAGGAGCCCAAGAGAGGCCAAATAGACATGAGAGAATATGTGCTCTCTTTTGGAAGAATGTATATTCTATCTTGGAAGAATGAGAAGGGAGCCCAATGAAAACCCAAATATGTAAAGGTGGGTTCAAATTCCAAAAATGAGTGTATGACCATTAAAAAAAATATGTAGAAATTGAAATACCATTTAGCCTATTTTCCCCCTTTTGTCCAAAATAACCTTTAAAATATAGTTTATGATATTCAAGAGTCAACTTACTTGGTCTTAGGACTTTATTTTTTAGATTTCATAAGGTTTATTTTAAAGAATCTTTCTTTATCAAAAAGGTGTCCACAAAACCTTATTGTCTCTAAAACCATGTACATGTTTATCACTTGGGAAGTCTTTGTAATAAAAGTTTTGAGTTTTTTTCTTAACTAAGTCAACTTTCTTATGGTTCTATTATATTTATTTCCCTCAAGATTTTATATAGGCTAATATGGAAGTTAGGGAATTTATGGAGCAACATGGAGTGTTACAAGTTCATGGAAAATGTTGAAGGAGTCCTAAAAGTTTTGATACTAACCCATATAGTAGCCTGCACAAGGAAGACATCAAGGAGGCATGTTTGTTAGTTCATGTTCTATGCAACCTTTTTTTTGTTATGAAGACAAGTCATATTCACATGCAAAACAAAATGACCATCCATATCCTTTTCATGCATCTATTTTTTGAGATATTCATGTGGTTCATATGTTAGAATAGAGAAAGATTTTGAATAAAATGTGACAATTCTCAGAGATTCCATATAGGTATTTTGCATAGACAGGAGGCAGTATATACATTTCAAATGAGCTTAGTGGATTTTGAAGTATATATATATATATATATAATTCTTGTAAGGATGTATAAACATTGTGTTGAATTCATTCATCCTTGATATAATGAATTTCTATTGAATAATTGTTCAATGTTCTTAGTTTCACTGTTAAATTCAACATAAGGGTTGTAAAGTTTGAGTAAAATCCAAATTCTAGTCACATGATCTCTGTGAGAAAAGTCTTAAAAGTGTCCAAGAATGAAAATAGATAGAGGTAGACATGTCAAAAGAGGATACATTGGGATAAATAACCTATGAGATGCTAAACTTATGTTAAAATATTGCTTGGATGACCTATGAACTATTAACCTTGGTGTTTCTAAGTCTTGGATATCATTGATGTTCACGAGGATAGGATTTAGTATAAAAATGTCAACAAAAAAAGGATTTTTTTTATCAAATACATGTATATATCAAGGATTTTGTTGAGCTCATAAACCCTTTTCGTGTCAAGGGTAAATGCATAGGGGGTCACTTCCAAGGTTGGAGAAAAATATATTATTTAAATGTAGTGTTTGCTATGTCAAGAATTGTGTAACCTATATTTTTGTCATGTCCTACTTTCAAGGTCAAATGATGAAAGAAATTCGACTTAACCATATAAATCATTTTGAGAATAGGAAAATTCCTCTTAAGACACTTGAAACCTTTGTATAGATGTCACCATTCTAAAAGGATAGATATGCGACAAAGATGACAAAATTTAAGGAAAGAAGTGTAGGGTATAGAAGGGTCTATAGGGTCATAAATCCTAACAACTCGATCTCAAATGAAAAGTGATGAGTAGAACCAAAAGATGAAAATATACATATGGGAGAATAGTGGAAGAGATGAAAGGGAAGAAAAATTTTAAGCCTTCATGTTATACCCTTATTCCTACTAGAAGACCTAGTCGACATTGGGTAAGATAGAAGCTTACTATGAATATCATAGAGATAATAAGGTACATATTGATCTAAGAAATGATAGTGCCAAGAGATGAAGAAGGAGACAATGTTTGAGTGGAATTGTTCTTGAAAGAGTCAGGAGTTATCAAGGTGATTGTCAAGCATGAGTTTTGGTGATAGGATAGTCTAACCAAAAGGGAGAATCAAAAGGTGGTAAATGTCAAGAATAAGGACTAGTGAATGGACATTTTGAAGTGACAGTCATAGTTATGGAATAAAGATGAAATGACAATAATCATACCTTAAGAGCAACCTTCAATAAGTCATTTTGACAATAGCATTCAAGTTTCAAGAAAAATACTATCTATGACTAATGACATAGTACAGGTTAACTACACATGATCCATATGAATTCAAGGTATATTTAACCCACTAAGCATCAATCCCAATAAGATCATTCACTATAAACAAAGACAAAGAATCCATTAAAACTAACATTCTAAATCATGAAATATTGACAAACCTCTAATCTAAATCATTAAAACTTATCCTATTGGGGGAGTGGTGTCGCATTGATGTAGAATGGCGACCCTTTCCCAATCCCTTGGATAATGAGCTTGTTTCAATCAATTTTATTGAAGAAAAATGATGAAACCATTGATAGATGTGTATGAAAACATGATTTAAAGTTAAATGAACATGATGCAAGTTGTTTTAATATGATTTATGCTAAGATGATATATATGGGTGTATGCAAATCTACTCTAAATGTATGCAAGCTTCAAAAGATTAAAATCCTAATTAACAAATAAGTTAAATGTATGCATCTATATTATCATGGAAGCCATTAATGGAAGCTAAGCTAATATGCAAGTAAATAAAGCTAAAATGATGTTAAATGTGAGTGCAAGTGTAAATTATTTTAACGACATAAGTTTGTTGTTAAAAAAAATGGATCCATTTGTTTCCAAATAGTGACCTATTTATAGGAGGACAAATGAGAAATGGAGGGTTGAGATCAAAAAATCTAATCAATGGTGAAGGATGAAGGAATTTGGAGGCATGGATCATGGATTCTCATCAAGGGTTGAAAATGAAAGTTGATATTTAATCAAGGGCTTAAATTCATCCAAACAAACATACTTTTGACCTATACAAGAGGTCACAAGTTAACTTGCACAAGAATTTTTGAGTTAACTTGCACATGAAGCTTTGTAAGAATATTCCATTTTTCAAATAAGTGAAAAAAAAGAATATTCTTTGGGATATTCTCATGTGTGAGGGAAATAGATATTTTAGCAAATTAAAACAAAGTTTTAATATGCAAAAGGGGAAGGAGTATTCCATGAGAATATTCCTTTTGGAAGAATGTGCAAAAGATTGGATTTATTAGTAATTTGATAATTAAATAAAGTTTCAATTATGCAAATTAGGGGATTTAGACAATATTCATTAAATAAAATGATTTAATGAAAAAGGGAAGGTGATATTCCATAAGAATATTCCTTTGCAAGTGGGGGGGGATTAGATTTATTAGTAATTTGATAATTAAATAAAGTTTCAATTATGCAAATTAGGGGATTTAGACAATATTCATTAAATAAAATGATTTAATGAAAAGGGGAAGGTGATATTCCATAGGAATATTCCTTTGCAAGTGGGGGGATTAGATTTATTAGTAATTTGATAATTAAATAAAGTTTTAATTATGCAAATTAGGGGATTTAAACAATATTCATTAAATAAAATGATTTCATGAAAAGGGCAAGGTGATTGGCATTTTAATTAAATAACTTAGGGTTATTTAATTAAATAAGAGGACTTTAGGTATTTAAATTGAATAACTTGATGCATTTAATTTAATAAGATGAAATGTTAGCATGAAAGGGGATGAATTAACCTAATTAGGTCAATTAGATTAATAGATGTGTAGACATCTAAATTTGATCACTTCCATATGATCAAAATTGTCTACTTTATTCATCTATTTCATTAATAGTGATTAAATAATTTATTTAATCATTATTTTATTTTCTGCCTAAGGTTCCCAAAGTATGTAATTAAATAATTAAATACTTTACCTTACACCTTTTCTTCTCTAAATTAAATAAATAAGACAATTTATTTAATTTAGTCACTTAACCTTTTTGATTAAAAATCAATTTTTAATCCCTCTTTTTCTCTCTCCTTGTCACATTCTCCATAATCCTCTTTTAATCCGGATTAAATTAATTAATTTGTGATTAGGATGTGCACCACTTAATCAAGATTAGTGTCACATCCTCCATAATCTCCCACTTGCCTCTAATCCCTCATTAATTATCCCAATCCTATGTTTGCACAACCTTAATCAAGGTCATTAGCCTAATTAGTGCCTTGGTCAACTCTCCCCATCCCCCAAGGAATTTTTAATTCCTTTTTATTCTTCCAATGTTTACCCTATCCCCATGAAAATGTGACTTGTCATTTTACATGTGCCCAAGGCTTCTAGAACCTTGGACTTGTCACATCTCTTGCATGTGGCAAATCCCCACCTTTTTGGAAACCCTCTCTTATCCACTAGATTCTTCCAATCATTGTGAATTTTTAATTCACTTTTATTCCTCCAAGGAATCTTCTCATCCCCTAAGATCCACCTCATGTACTTCCCTTCCACCTCATTTCCACATCACTCCACCCTGAGACATTTCACATTCCACATGTCAAGATGTGAGGGCTTGTGAGTCCTCAACTCATCATAGCCCTTCATCTTGATCTTGTTGGATCAATCTCAACCGTTGAATTCTTTAGAGAATTCCATTTATCCTATAAATACCCCTTCATTTCTCCCATTTTGGAGATCAAGTCTTTTGCTACCAAAATCTTGTCAATTTTCCATTTGAAATCTCATCTCATAATCATCACATCCTCATCCACTTTGCATATCATTTTTCATATTCAACATAGCTTGTCATCTAAGGAGAACACAACTCTTTAAGGTCAAGGGCCAACCAAGGAAAGAGCAGCATAGAAGGTATAACAAACAACAATCAATACGTTTATCTTGCTTTCATGTTATCCATTTTCTTAGGCTAATCATTGAGGTGCCCTTTTATCTTGTTATTTCTTT
Source organism: Sequoiadendron giganteum (assembly GCA_007115665.2). Taxonomy (NCBI): domain Eukaryota; kingdom Viridiplantae; phylum Streptophyta; class Pinopsida; order Cupressales; family Cupressaceae; genus Sequoiadendron; species Sequoiadendron giganteum. The sequence goes on from CM021106.1 coordinate 400,432,852, forward strand.
TTGTTGCATTAATAGTTTTTATCTAGCATCTCACATTAGGATTTGACGTTTTAAAAGGATCACAAGATGAAAATGAAATAATTAATAAATTAGCTAGGCTAATTTAATCAATTAAGTGAAAAGAGGATGGGTATTAAGAAGAAATGATTTTTAGCCAATGTGATCCATCGAGACATTTTTAAGTGTCTACATTTTTCCCCTCTTTGAAACAATGTACTCGTTGTATTGATTCAAAGACTAATGTTGATTTTGATGATGATGACAATATAGAAACAAATATTGATGGTCTCTTTGAGAAGTTGATAGCCAAGCTAAATTTGATTGATTTGATTGATTGATTGATAAAATTGTTGAGGATTCACAACAATGCAAGGATTGTGTTGAATAACACGAGGATTGGTAGGAAAGATATATCCCAATGATGATTGATTTGATAATTTGATCAAGATTTGCTAGCAAGGCTAGGAACAAAGTCCGTTACATGATTTGATATTGATATGATCAAAAGATGGTTGGTTGACCCCTAGAGAGATCGATCGAAGAATAAAGTGTTTCGATTGGGCTCACGATAGGTGAAAATCTAACTTATGCTTGAGATGCTTGAGATTTAAGGCTTCTTTTGAATCAAAGAGCTACAACATTTTAGATTATTGAGTTGAAGATGATATAGATGCCCCACTATGCCCCAACAAAAGAGGGATTGTTGGCATGCTATCTCAGATATTGATGTAGACAGATTTCATGATGTATAGACACTCATCGACTATGGGTATCCTCATGTATATTTTGATGAGGATCACATAGATTCAATGCTTGGATAGAAATGTTAGTAAAGGTAGAAGATAATATGGATGGAAGAATGAAATGGATATTGATTAACCATTTATTTGAGATTGATTCAGAAGTTTGGATTGGTATTTTCTGTCATTTCTTATTTTTGATATAACACATAGACACGATACATCAAGGTATTGAAAACTAGAATGGCGTTGTATCTACTATAATGGAATTTGACCCTGCAAACAAATAAGATAGTTTTTGTTCACACCTTTACATATGGAAAACTCGTTGGAATGTAGGTCAAAAGCTTGGAATATATCAAACCAAAGCATACGCAATTGTCAACAATGTACTCCAAACAAATTTCATACACACAACTAAGCAAGTATGCACAAAGATTATTTTACAAGAGTATCCACAAGCACAATAAATGAAAGATAATGATCGATGCCCCATTCCTTTCTCTCTAAATCGTTTTGATAGAAATCGTCGAGAGATCCTTAGAATGGGTCATTAAGATAAATCAAAAGAAAAGATTAAAGACAAATAGTCAGTGTTATCTATATCTCTTGATAGGTTTTAAAATGTAGCTAAGGTGATGTCTGATACTGATGCCCATCGTAGGAAGGATACATCCTAGGACATGTTGATCAGATGTTTTGATTTAGGATGAGGTGTGTGATAATCCATTGATATAAACTCCACTAATGCATTTACCTATGATCTAGACGTTAGATTTTGACACTTGAGTTCTCACTTTACAACTTGTGATACTTTTTTTCTACTTGTTTTGCCAAAGTTTGAAGATGATGATCAATTTATTATGGGTGAAAGTTTATTGTAGTTGAAAGTGAGATGAGATGAGTGGTTTTGGGTTTTTTAGAATATTTCAATGTTTTTGGTATTTTGAAAATGTTGAGGCTATTTGTAGATTTTTTTGAAAGTTTATGTGGATGTTTTGGTTTTTGATTATTTGAGGTTGTTTAGGGTTTTCCAAGGTTTTCCAATGTTTTGGGATTTTTTGATATTTGAATGTTTTTAAATTTTTCAAAATTTCAAATCTTTAAGGTTTTTTTTAAGTTTTCCGAATGTTTAATGCTTTTCTAATATTTGAATGTTTAGGAGTTTTTTGAGTTTTGACCAAGAACCTAACTTAAAGGACCTATCCTAGGGGCCTTGGGGGCTGATCAAAGATAAGACTTGCCTATGTTATATGCGTAGAGACCACGTATTTTGACTAACTCGACTTATTGAAAGATGAAGATGAATAATTGATGGATTGCCAGTTTATTATTTTGGGCTCCTAAAGGACTGACCTAGGGTGCCTCAGGGGCACATCAATGATGGTCTTTCCTACATTCAAGATCAAAGACAATGTAGTTTGACAAGGTACTATTTTTGGATTTTCGATGTTTGACCTTTTTAGGGATTTTGATGTGTTTTGGATGTTTTTAGATTTTTCCTTTACACTTTTTGAATGTTTTTGGATTTTCAAGAGATTATGAGGCAAATGATACTTAGATCATGATTTCGATGTCACGTTATAGGGTATAAGACATGGATCAAGAGTTATTTGAAAACAAGAGTGTAATAACCTGACCCCAGTTTCTAGCAATGCTTCATAGTTTAATGAACAAACCAAGATAGGTCATGTATATGCCAAGAGTTTCAATAGAGTTTTATCATGCTAGATATAGGTTGTGGGACTTCATGAGATTAAAGATCCTATCAAAATTTATTCACGAGTAAAGTTGAAGTATACATTGAATCTTTGTCAAGATCAATATAAAGTGGAATATCTAGATGAAATTGGATTGGATGAATGGAGGGAACATTGGACTTATCATGAAAAGGATGAGATGATTCTATCTAAGAAGGATCATATAGATGCTTGATTCTACTCATGACGCTTGTTTTCCAGGTTTTCATCATATTACTTGCCCAAAACTGCCACCGTAGTGGTTTTCACTTGAGGACAATTTTTATTTTTACTATTTTCTTGATTTTTTTATTTTTAATTTTTTTGGAAGTTTTACCCTCATGTTGAACCACCTAGTGGAATTGATGTAGAGGCCACTATCATAATGTGCTAGTGATATCCTACTTGAAGAAGATGCTTTGCTAAGATATGAGCACTTGAAGGCAACCTTGAGGAACTTTGATCTGCCTTGTGGATACTAGAATTAACCTTACATCTATGTGCGCACATCACGATAAAGTGCCTTAGGAATCCTTATGATGAAGAATAGCTGCCAACCCACTATCAATGTGAGAATTGGGTATCATGAATGGAGTGGATGGTGACATATATGAAGGAATATGAGATGTATTGGTTGATGGATTTTAACCTTTGAATCTCCAAACTTGGGAAGATGAGTGATGATGGGTGGGAATGGAGGTTTTCATGGAATTAGGACCAACCACTAGATATACTTTGTTCCTTACTTGGGAAGCTTAATTTTGTATTTGAGGATGCTTATAATGGATACATTTCCCTTTATGATTTTCCCCCATAGATTCTTTGACTAATGGAGTTTTGGAGGGATGATTTTCTTTATTTTTCTTTGGTATCCATTTGTACTTGATGTGTCCTTTCTTCTTTACTACCTCGTTTTATTTTATGATCTTCACCTTTCTTTGATAGGAATATTTTTTTTTAATGTTGGTTCCAATTTGAGTATGAGATGATGTGTGGATTACGATTCATGATATGACTAGTTGTAGCATTGGCAATATTTTCATCATAAGGATCCTTCATGCCCCATATGTTGATGTTTATTGTAGAAAAGATTGCCCCCAGTGTTGTAAAGGTATGATCAATACCTAATCCTTTGCCTAGATAATATATGATGTGATCCATAACCACTAAATATGACTTTTCATGAACACATGATATAGCTATGGGTTCTTGTTGTTCAGGAATATGAATTATTTGCTCTGATTCTATGACATCGTTATCTATTGATACTGCTTCAAAAGATGTTGATGATGCATAATCATTGTAAGAATCAAGAATCTTGACAGTTGCTTGCTCTTGTGTAGGAATATCAAGAGTGGGAGACTCATGTTTTGGATGAAGAACGTCTATATGTTCATCAGAAAGAAACATCTCAGGGGTGATATTGGGGACATCTTTGAAGTCTAGAATGGTTTGGAAGATGTCCCTTAGCTCTTGGTGAAACTCTGGGGATAGGGGTTCTTGATTCTAACTTTATTCATAGTAACTTTAATTATCCTCAAGAGCCTCCTCTTGACATGATCCTTGGGTGGATGATATATCATCAAAAAAATACTCTTTGCAACATTTTGTGGGTATGGGTGCAATAAGGGATATTTTTGGCTCGTTGGGAACTTCTTCAACATGCCCAATCATTGAGTCATATGTGGGGGAGATATCAAAATCCAATAGATTCACTTGATGTCATTACAATATAAATAGTGCTAAACACTATTGATGGGTTTGGAATTTATTTTGAAATAGTATCTTGATGCGTGTTTGATTCCTCGTGTTGTGATGAATAAATATGTCCTATCATGGTATCACGAGTATTGTTTACATTTTTTGAGGTTGATGCCTTTCTTGAATCTTTTTCATTTGTATGATCAAGCATAGGGTTTGTGTAAATTTTTAGATTTTCATTCCCCAATTTTTGATTGACATGAATGTCTCCTTGTTCAATAAGATCTATTAGATGTTTGAGTCTAAAAAAATTGTGTGTTATGACCTTTGTATCGGTGAAATTCACAAAAATGATCTTCTCTAAAGCTGCGAGGTTTGACTTGTGGCTCTTGATAGTTTGAAAAATCTGGGAGTGTGATAAGATTAGACTATATCAACCTCTTTAGCACATCCTCCATATGTTCCCCTAAGGAAGTGAATTATCGTTTAGGAGCACTGTTTGTTCTTTGTTGTCCACGCTGAGTGTTTACAACATTGATTGTTGTTTGATTGTTTGACGATGATGTGTATGGTTGTTGTGTGTTCATGGTTTGGGTGTTTTCTTGTCTAGGAGTAGTTAAGACCACCTTTGCATCAACAACACCATCACTAGTAATGTTCTTGTTGTTGGCCCAAAAATGGGGTTTTCCATTAGAACTAGTGGATGAGAAATTGTCTCTATACATTTGTGTGTTTCCTTGTGAGATTAGAGCTCTCTCGATGTTGAGGGCCCTAGGTACAATCTCGTCGTAAGTGGTAATGCATTGCACTTTTAAGTGGAAGGATAGATCTGGATCTAGATTTTCTATGATGATTCTCACTTGTTGTTCATCGGGAATTGGCCACTTTCTCTTACTAGCTCTTTGTCTCCACCATTGCAAGAAATTGGCGAAAGAGTCTCCTTTGTTTTGTTTGAGAGTATACAACTCTTCTAGGCTTACGTCCATGTAAAGGTAAAGGAGAAGTGATCGATGAATTTGTTGATGATTTCCTAAAATTTTTTGATACTTGGAGGAAATTGAGAAAACCAGTCAATGGTTGGGCCCGTTAAGCTTCATGGAAAGAGGAGCATCATGTAGTGTCCCTCCAGTTGCTAGTGTTTGTTTCAATTTTCTTATGTTCATTTTCTAGTCATTTTAGCTATTTTGGATACTATAGTACTTTATTTCAGTTATGACACATATACTATGTTAGTTTTTATACTGGGTTGATGATACATTAGATACATTGTGATCATCTGATTATGTTTGTGTGGCGACATTATGATAGACATTATGTGTGTTATTGTTTCATGTTGTTTATGAGCTTTAATGAGTTTATAATGATATATCTAATGTTGTTTATGATGTATTGTTGCATATCAGTCTTGGTGAAGGAGATAGTGTAGCATTACTCACTCATGAGTGCCCTGCTACGTTGCGACTCTCTTTCATGGTTTGAATGTTGTTTTATATAGATATGTTTGGAAATTTTGTTTTATGGAGTTTGTAGGTATGTGCATCGACTCCACCTGCTTTGTCAGGACTGAGCATGCCATGACCCAATGGAAACATGCTGTTGTAGAGATAATGTCAGGTCTTTCTTTAGCCATCATTCTTTTATAGGATGAGTACATGTTTGTTACTCATTGTTGTTTGTCATTCGTTTCGTCATATCATTCATTTTTTCGTCATGTTTGGAAATTGATTTTTTTAATTAGTTAAATGGTTTATTTATAAGATATTTGATTTAATGTAATGTTATTTAAATGTAAGATTAAACAATTATGTTTAGATTATATTATAATTAAAGTTTGATTAATGTTTTAATAAAAGATTTGATTAATTAAAATTATTAAAATAGAATATTAATTAAATGTGATTGTTGATTTATTGTGCAAACTTAAATGTTGAAAAATAGATATTTTAAATAGTTATTTTCAATAGTTTATGCATAAATATCTGAAAAACTTGAACTTGCAGTCAAAGAGTGTTATCTTGTGCAATTTATTGATTTGAACTGTTTGATCAATTTTGTTCGCATGCTAACTATCAGTTAAGCTTTGTGAATGTGAGTTAATTGAAAATTAATTAAAAATCTTTATTTATGCAAATTGTGGATGACAATTGGTTTTGTGAAAAAAAATTGTTTTCACGACAATTTTTGGGGAAACAAAGCTTTTTGCTTCTTCTCTATGTTTTTGGTGGAAGGTTTGGAGATAGTTAATTTTAAAGGATTGGCGTGTTTCAGAAAAGCATAGCATTGCAAATTTTTCTAGTGTTTACATCAATTTATGCCAAAATTCAAGATTAATATCTTGGTTTTTTTCTTTGTTATTTATTTTATTGAACTGAATCGTTTGTATGTTGTGTATGGTTTTGGATTTTCCTCATGATTGAAATTGCTTGCTTAGTAATCTGCACAAACATCAAAAAACAAAATCGTTATTGTTTAGTTTTGAAGAATTGAAGAAAATAATAGGAAAATTGAAAGCAATATTGAAACCCAATTGTGATGAAATTGAATTTTACAATTATTGCTTCTTCTTCTTGAAAAATTGCCTGTAACCTCTCTTTATCAACATGTTGATTTATTCGAGTTTCTTTTTTCATCTATTCAGATCTGTATTTGCCTTTATATGTTTGTACTATGCCTTATTTGGTCTCTGGAAAATGCCATCGATATAATTACATATTGGTTATCTCATTTTTTGTTGCCATCATTTTTCGTTCTTGAATTCATAATGTGTTTCCTATTAGAGCATTAGTTTAGTTTCATGGGATATGTTCTTGTAGTTATTCATAATGTGTTTCCTATTAGAGCATTGGAGATAGTATCGTGCAAATGAGTTCCATGATCTACGCCAGATGGCTATGTTAGTTGAGGAGTTTGAGCATAGATTCTACGAGCTCAAACAATATGTCAAAATTGTGGATGATGAGGCTATGTTAGTACAACACTTCATCAGGGGCTTGAATGCCTGTATCAGCAGAGGAGTCCAAGTCTTTGAGCTGAAGACTATGGAGGTAGTCATGGAGAAGACACAAATTATGGAGGAGAATTTATCTATGGCTTTGGGTGGACATACAGGTGTTCAGATAGGTAGTGCACCTACTGCTTTTTTTGGCCCGTGCGGTGGTCTGACTCAAATAGGAGGTTCCTCTCGGAACCAACAGGCACCTGTTAAGGGTGGTTAGTAGCATCAACAACGTTACCCATTAAAGAATAAGAGTTCTCAATTTTAGTCGGGTAACGGTTCATAGTCTGGGAAGAACCATAACTGGTGGCGTAATAATCGCAATCGTCAGGATCAACCAACACAAAGTGCATAATCTACAGTTAACAGAGGCAGTTTCCAATAGTCAAATGCACCTTCGGGTGGTAGAGGTTTTGGAAAAAGCACTGGTTGTTTTTCATGTGGTCAACAAGGTCACTATTTGAGGCAATGTCCTATGAGGGGTACATCAAGGTTTGGTCAGAAATCAACAGCTTCGGAGCTGATAGTTGGAGATGCAGGCCATTCTCACATAGTTTTTTCTATGGTAGATAACCGTCAAGTAGATCATCAAGATATTGTGGTTGAGGTTTCAGGTCAGTTATAAGGTATTAATGTTTCTATCCTTTTTTATTCTAGAGCTTCTAATTCGTTTATTTCTCCATCTATTATTGAGTGATGTGGACTTGTGGCAGTAAAGTAAGGCATTAGGTGGTAGGTTGAATTAGCCTCTGGGGTGAAGGTAGTAGTATAATCCCTTGTTCACAATTATGGACTAAAGATTGGATCACTATCTACCTCAGTATATCTTCGTGTTACACCTCTTGGTTCTTATGACATTATTTTAGGTATGGACTAGTTGGAATCCCATAGTCCAGTGATTGATTGTGGATAGAAGATAGTACATTGCTTAGATGATTCTGGTGCAGAAGTTGAAATAATCGGTGTGCAAAGACCCATCTCCTTGCGGATTATATTTTCTATGAAATTAAGGAGATGCATGCGTCAGGGTTGTCAACTGTTTGCAACAACTGTTAATGACTTGGAGGTAGGGGAGAGTCGAGAGGTATCTCTTGATGATTACCCTATTCTTGGGGAATTCAAAAAAAAATTCCCAGTAATATTCATGGTAAGTCACTAAAACGTGACATAGATTTTAGAATCGACCTAGTTCTTGGAGTAGAGCCTATATTTTGAGCTCCATACAGAATGACCACACAAGAACTAGAAGAGCTTCATTTATAGTTGGAGGAACTTCAGGCTAATGGTTTTATTCATCTGAGTGTTTCTCCTTGGGGAGTACCTGTTATCTTCATGAAGAAGAAGGATGAATCTCTCAGGTTGTGCATTGATTATCATCAATTGAACAAAGTGACAGTTAAGAATCGATATCCCTTGCCTAGAATCGATGATATTTTTGATCAAATAAAGGGGGCTAATGTGTTTTCTAAAATTGATCTGAAATCAGGATACCATCAATTACTCATTTCAGAAGCAGACATTCATAAAATGACATTTCAAACTCGTTACAGGCACTATGAGTTCACAGTGGTACCATTTGGGTTAAGAAATGCACCATCTATTTTCATGATTTTGATGAATGGTGTTTTTCACACGTACCTTGATCATTTTTTTCTCGTGTTTCTTGATGATATTTTGATCTATTCGAGAGATATGAAGGAGCACAAAGAGCATATGAGATAGGTATTGCAGTGCTTGAGAGAGAATCAACTATTTGTGAATTTGTTAAAGTATGAGTACTTCTAGATTGAGGTGAAATACCTTGGTCATGTTATCTTTGGAGAGGGTATTGTAGTGGATCCTTCAAAGATCCAAGCTGTCATTGATTGGCCCATGCCTACCAATATACCTGAGGTTGACAGTTTTATGGGTCTTACCAAGTATTACAGATGATTTGTTCAGGGGTTTTCAAGGATTGCTCATCCTATTACTTCTCTTCAGAGGAAAGGGAAGAAATTTATTTGGTCAGATCTGTGTTAGTCGGCTTTTTAGACACTCAAGGAAAAGTTGATGAGTGTGCGCCTATCTTAGCCATTCCTGATCCTACTAAGAACTTTTTCGTTTGCACTGATGCATCTTTGGAGGGATTAGGATTCATGTTGATGTAGGAAGGTCATGTGATCACTTATGAGTCTCGCAAACTCAAGGATCATGAACTGAATTATCATACTCATGATTTGGAGCTTGCTACAATTGTCCATGATCTAGTTCAGTGGAGGCATTTCTTGTTGGGTCACCATTTTGAACTTCACAGTGATCACTATAGTCTGCAGTACATTTTCACATAGCCTAATTTGAATGCAAGGTAGAGACGATGGATGAAGTTCTTATGCGAGTATGACTTTGAGGTGAAATTTATCTAGGGAAAGGATAACATAGTGGCTGACGCTCTTAGTTGGTGAAGGGATGAGCTTTCTGTCGTGACTCTTGGAGTTGATTTGAGGAGTCATATTTTAACATCACTTCTTATAGACAGACGATATCAGGAGGTGAAGACAAAGCTGGGATCAAGTAGACCCTTGGAGGATAGATTCACAGGATATACTCTTGAGTCAGATGGTTTGTTACGACATTTGGGTCATATTTACATGCCACTTGTAGACAGTCTTCGCACTTTGATTATGTTAGAGGTACATCAAGCACCTTATTCAACTCATCTTGGTGTTAAGAAGATGCATGCAGATCTTCGACAATTATAATTTTGGCCAGGAATGAAGCATGAAATTTCTGATTTTGTTTTGAGATGTCTTGAGTGCTAGAGAGTTAAGGCTGAACACCAACATCCAACAGGACTATTGCAACCACATCTTGTTCCTGAATGGAAGTGGGATATCATATCAGTGAACTTCATTGCCGGTTTACCTATTTCATCTCATCAACATGATGCCATTACGATTATTGTTGACAAGCTGACTAAGGTAGCACATTTTTCTTTGGTTTGTTCATCCTATAATGCCTCTTATGTGGCAAAGATCTTCATGGAAGATATTTTTTGTTTGCAATGAATTCCATGCAGAATCATTTTAGATAGAGATCTTGTGTTTACATCAGCATTATGGACATCCTTGTAGCATGCCTTAGGTACTCAGTTGAACTTCAGTTGAACTTATCACCCAGAGACTGACAGACAGATCGAGAGGGTCAATCAAATTCTTGAGGATATGCTCAAGATGTATGTTATGGATCAACAGTCGCATTGGGAAGATTATATATACTTAGTGGAGTTTGTTTATAATAATGGGTATCATAGTTCCATAGGTATGCCTCTTTTTTAGGCATTGTTTGGACATCCTTGCTAGACTCCGTTGAGTTGGGATCGACTTGAGGATAGATTTCTACTTGGATCTGAGATGCTTCTAGATATGGAGCAACAAGTTGATCCTATCAGAGAGCACTTGGTGGTGGTGCAGGATAGGCAAAAGAAGTATGCTGATGCACATAGAGTGGATTGTTAGTTTTTAGTGGGTGATAGGGTATTTCTTCGGGTGCATCCACGGAAGAGTCCGATCCATTATGGAAAAGGCTCTAAGCTCATGCCTCATTTCATTGGACCATTCAAGATTTTGGAGAGGATTGGTCTTGTAGTGTATCGTCTTGCTTTACCGCCCAGTTTGTCATGCATTTATGATGTATTCCATGTATCTATTCTTAGGCCTTATCATCCTGATATTTCACATGTGCTCGATTGGAACACATTATAGGTAGAGGATGGGCAACTGAATTTGGAGCCCATGAGCATTCTTCAGCACAAGAGGCTCGCTCTCAAGGGTCGAGACATTGATCAAGTGAGGGTCCAGTGGGATCCTAGTGATGAGGTATCAACTACTTGGGAGGATGTGACATGCATGAGAGAGCTTTATCCATATATTTTGTAGGCTTCCAGGAGTAAGCCTTATCCTAGGGTCAGAGGATGTAGTGTCCCTCCAGTTGCTACTGTATGTTTCAATTTTCTTATGTTCGTTCGCTAGTCGCTTTAACTATTTTGGATACTATACTACTTAATTTCAATTAAGACACATATACTATGTTAGTTTTTATACTGGGTTGATGATACATTAGATACATTGTGATTATCTGATTATGTTTGTGTGGCAACATTATGATAGACATTATGTGTGTTATAGTTTCATGCTATTTCTGAGCTGTAATGAGTTTATGATGATTATCTGATGTTGTTTATGATGTATTGTTGCATGTCAGTCTTGGTGAAGGAGATAGTGTAGCATTACTTGCTCATGAGTACCCTATACACTACGACTCTCTTTCACGGTGTGAATGTTGTTTTATATAGATATGTTTGATAGTGGTGTTTTATGCAATTTGCTAGTACAGGAATCGACTCCACCTACTTTATCAGGTCTGAGCGTGCCATGACCCAATGGAAACATGTTGTTGCAGAGATAATGTCAGGTCTTTCTTTAGCCATCATTCTTTTATAGGATGAGTACACGTTTGTTACCCATTGTTGTTTGTCATTTTTTTTGTCATGTCATTCATGTTTTCATCATGTTTGGAAATTGACTTGTTTAATTAGTTAAATGGTTTATTTATAAGATATTTGATTTAATGTAATATTATTTAAATGTTAGATTGAACAATTATGTTTAGATTATTTTATAATTAAATTTTGATTAATGTTTTAAAAGATTTGATTAATTAAAGTTACTAAAATAGAATATTAATTAAATGTGATTGTTGATTTATTGTGCAAACTTAAATGTTGAAAAATAAATATTTTAAATAGTTATTTTCAACAGTGTATGCATAAATATTTGAAAACTTGAACTTGCAATCAGAGAGTGTTATCCTGTGCAATTGATTGATTTGAACTGTTTGATCAATTTTGTTCGCATGTTGACTATCAGTTAAGCTTTTTGAATGTGAGCTAATTGAAAATCAATTAAAAAAATTTGTTTATGAAAATTGTGGATGACAAATGGTTTTGTGAAAAAAAGTTGTTTTCACGACAACTTTTGGGGAAAAAAGCTTTTCGCTTCTTCTTTTTTTTTTTGGTGGAAGGTTTGGAGACATTCAATTTCAAAGGATTGGCATGTTTCAGAAAAGCATAGTATTGTGAAATTTTTTGGTGCTTACATAAATTTACGCCAAAATTCAAGATTAATATCTAGGTTTTCTTCTTTGTTATTATATTTTCTTGAACTGAATTGTCTGTATGTTGTGTATGGTTTTGGATTTTCCTCATGATTGAAATTGATTGCTTAGTAACTTGCATAAACATCAGAAGAAAAAAAAATCGTTGTTGTTTAGTTTTGAAGAATTGAAGAAAATAATAGGAAAATTGAAAGCAATATTGAAACCCAATCGTGATGAAATTGAATTTTACAATTATTACTTCTTCTTAAAAAATTGCCTGTAACCTGTCTTTATCAAACTATGGATTCAATCAAGTTTCTTTTTTCATCTATTCAGATATGTATTTGCCTTTATGTGTTTGTACTATGCCTTATTTGGTCTCTGGCAAATGTCATCGATATAATTACATATTGGTTATCTCATTTTTGGCTGCCATCATTTTCGTTCTTGAACTTATTGTTGAATTTTGTCAATGGCGATCTAGTTGATATTCATATTTGTTGTTAAAATTTATATGAAAACTGAATACATGTGCATGCCTTTGCCTTGAGTCTTGTTTTATCTTTTGATGCTGGATGAAGGTTTTGAGTTTATTTTTGTTTGTTTTCTTTTTATCAATGTTGCGCGTAGTTATTCCTCTAATGTTCTCCTCTTTGTATTGATTTGAATACCAGGTAGCCAACTCACTTTATCTTCTTATTCTTTTGCTTTAAACGTTCTTTGTTTTGTGGTATCAGCGTTGAAGTCTCCAATTGTTGCATCTAGTTTATGAGATATAGTTTGCACATTCTTTCATTTTTGTTATTCCTTTATTTTCTTGTGTGGCAATTTTTGTTTGAGGATTCCTTTTTGGGTTCTCTTTTATTCTTTTTCTTTTGTGATGGCTGGTGGTTATTCTCTAGCCATTTCTCCAATATTTATCTTGCAAGTTCAGCTTGGTGCTACCGGCACTCATACCTTAGTTGCCGTTTGGATAACATATCGGTACATTCCTTGGAGTCATCTTTTTCCCTTTCAAAATTTTTATCACCATTTTTTTTGTTTGTAAACTTGCCTATGGCGAATAGTTGATGTGTTTCTGCATAGAATCTACTTTTATTTAATAGTAATTACATTTAGATTCAACGCAGGATCTATTTATCTACCATCGCTTACATTGGAATATATTTTCCAATTGGTAATATCATATTTCAAATGCATGCATACCTCTTGTTTTCAATTGGTGTGATCATATTTTAATGCATGCATACCTCTTATGTCACATGATTGATATGTATGTAGAAAATGATTTAGTTCACATGTTGTATGTTGGTATCTCTTGTTCAAGTCATCAATTGCAATGTTGATTGGGTGCAACTATATATCTTTATCTATATTCGTTGTATGTTAATGTATCTATATTCAAGGCTTTATTGTTAGTAATTTTTGATAGGAGGATAGAACAAATCTTGCTATTGTTGTTAATTAATGCATAATACTTAATGGATTTACTGAGTCTTCATGTGTTTGCACTGATATATATATATATTACAAAATTGTTTTGGTATTTAGATTAGTTTCTTTAATTATAAATTTTGTGTTCCTTAAATGGATAATATGAAAATATGATAATAGGTAAATATGGTAATATGAAATCATGGTCATAAGATTAGTATTACGGAAAAAATGGTCTTTATTATTGGATTTGTTGATGATTATTGATTAATTATATATTATAGATTTCAATAAGATCAGATTTGTATAAAGAATATATTATTCTTAATAAAAGGATGTTTATTGAATTACCTTGTTAATTTGTAAGCAATAAATAAGATATTTTATTATGTCAATTGTATTACCTTTTACAAACTTAAGTTCATGATGATTTGAAGGATATTGATGTTGGAAAACTTTATACATATTTTTCATTGATTTAAAGTGCAGTATTGGTGTTATTGTGTTTTTACATATTCGAGAGGCTAGGGAAAAATTATTTGTTTTGCAAAGCATACACATGCTTGAATATTGTTGTTTTCTTGCAATGACTTGATTTGGGATTTAGCCATGCATGTTATGATTTCACATTGGAGGTATTTGCACGTTATATGGTCTTGTCATGATTGTGATGGGTGTATCCATGGTTTTGATTCATGTGCATGATGGCTATCCTTTGTATTCATCATTAAGTTATGTTATTGCATATAAGAAGAGTGGCTTTCATTAGGGGTCGAAACCCTAAGAGGTAACCAGGGTAACCTATCATAAGTTTTTAATCCGATGAAAACCTAATTTAATGTATTAGGGGTTGGGTAGTGTTCACTAAATAACTCAAATAATTGATTACCTCACCTTACACCTTAATGCTTGTATAGATTAAGGGTAGGTTGAGATCGCCTAGAATGGCATGATCGTCTACTTTGTCTTCTCAAAAAGTAATTTGATTCCACATGAGTTTGTTTAGGGGCCAGGAATCAATAGAGATTGCCAAGGTAACTCGATACGAGGGCCAGCAATCTAGGAAGATTCACTAGGGTGACCTAAAGTCAACTGTGTGATGACACTCTTATCCTGATGCATGTATGTGGTCTCTTGTGTAGAGTTACCATTTTCCTTGATGTTACCTCTGGGAGCTTGTTTATAATCATGTGGTTAAGATATCGTTATGTTGTTATGTGATTGTCAAGCCATGTGATGTTCTATTTTGTCTTCATGTTTGTTTGACTTGTGGACCTGATATTATCTCCTAGCATGGGGGGTGGACTTTCGAGTACCACATGGTTGGGAGCAACATGCTCTATCCTCCATTGGGTCCCATTACAGGTGATGCAGTATGTGATGATATTGTTCTATGACAAGTTCCTGATGTTCCATTATTCGATGAGTAGGATGTTGAGCGTGCTCGTGAACGTGATTGATAGTTGTGTTATGATCGTCATCTATATTGTATACCTGCTTGATGATTATGAGACCTTATTCTAACATTATTATGATGTAATGAGATTTGTCACAATCTCGCTTGATGTAATATGAACATGTAAATTAACTTCAGTATGATTATGTAATTGGATTTTTCTTCGGTGTTATTATATATTCTTATGTTTTATGTATATGGTTTTATGATGTGATATTATTCTTATGTATGTTTATGTAGCGTTGGCATGAAACCCTGAGAATGTTTGTGTAGATGTTTACTTTGTACGCTTGTAGTAATCGAATGACTTTAAAAAAATTAAAAAAATGTTTGGTTAATTAGTTACTTTTGTGTTGTTCTCTGGGTTCCATGGCGGGGCGTTACACATCAAATAGGATTATTGTACGCAACCTCCATAAACATGACGTTAAACTCTTTGATGTGGTCCACAAGATTCCCCCTCCCTTTGTATTTATCAAATTTGGGGATGTCAAAGCCAAGAGGGAATGGTACCATTGCAATGTTTCAATCAAATGGATATGGACATAAGTTCGATGTATGATGCTTCTTCATCTTTCCCTTTCGGAGATCCTGCATTTCTTGTGAAAATGCCTTAAGTTGCAATGATAGATCATCTTGTGGGTTTGGTGGAGGAACATATGTTGCATATTGTGGGATGAAAAATGAGTTGTATGTGGTATTCTAATATGATAAGGTGTTGTATTATGTGTATTGTGATGTGGGATTTTGTGAAGGTGATTGTGGTGTTGATGTATATGTTCCTAATGTGTTTGTATTGATGATGTTTGGTTGAGGATTATAGTAGGAACTTTGTTGTTGTTGTTGGACATACTGTTGAGCTAGTAAGGCTTGCTATTATTTTTGTTCCACAAGGTTTGCTTGTTGTTTTTGTGCCACTAGGGCTTGTTGTTGTTGTGCCACAAGGGCTTGCTATTAGGCTTGTTGTTATTGTTTTGCTAAGGCTAATTGTTATTTTTGTTGTTGTTGTGTTGCTAAGGTTGCTTGTTATTGTTGTTGTGTTGCTAAGGATGCTTGTTGTTGTTGTGTTGCTAAGGTTTCTTGATGTGCTGCTAAGGTTTCTTGTTTTTGTTGTTGTTGATGGCTTGTTGATAAGCCTATTGTACTTGTTACAAAGCTAAGGCATGTGCTTGCAATGTAGGATCAATTGGTTGTTGGGATATTTGAGATGGGTTTTGGGAGTTGATGTTTTGTATGGGTTGTGGGTAGTTGATGAGAGGTTTTGGATTCCCTTGGTTTAAAATTTCTTGTAAGATGGTTGATTGAGGTGGAGGAATGTAAGTTTTAGGTCCCATTTGATTTCGTATAGTGAAGGGGATCGTGGGAAAATATGAGGATGGTGCCATTAGATTTTGTGATGGAAATGACACATTAGGACCTTGATTCCATTGATTGAAAGGATTCCCTTGATCAATGCTTTGGGGATTTACTTGTGCTTGGGATGTGGTCAAGGTATTTCCTTGGTTGATGGGGTTCGTAACCAAGGTGTTGTTTTGATTTGGGTTGATGATAGATTGGTTTGATGTGGATGGTGGATTGAATTGAGTAGCTTGGGCAACCAATTATTTCAATGTATCGATGGGGTTGTTGGAACCACTTGCTAAGGGTTGCCATTGTGTGAGGATGTTATCTTGCCCTTGTCCTATTCGAGGCACTTGGTTCACATTACTTTGTGTAACATTGAACACACTTGGGGTATTTGGGGTGATGGATGAAGATGGTTTCAATCAAAATGTTGAGGTCGTCGTGGTATCATGGAATGTAAGTGTTTTGCCAAATTTTGGTGTCCAAATTATGTTTTGGGGAAGGTTGGTGGTTAATGGAATGGTCATTTTGTGAATACCCAAAGTTTTGTTTGTTCCTAGACATGAAGTGAGACCAAGGTTGGTTCCTATTTGAGTTGCAAGACTAGATGTTAAGGGTTGACTTGGCACAAGGGATGGACTTGTTTGAATCATAGATGAAGTCAAGCCTTGTGTCAATGATTGTGCAACAAAAACATGGGGAAATTGGAGCCACATTTGATAAGGCTTGATGTTCCATGATTTATTTTCTAGTAAATCCAATTGTATTGTCTGTGACATCTTCTATCTCATACAACCATGATGGATATGAGGGTTGTTGTGATGGGGTAACTTGAATTATTGGATCAAATTATTGAGGATTGGGATCACTTGAGGTGAATGTGACCTTGGTTTTCTCCATGATTCTCTTGTGTTGTGATCTTGTTGTTACCATAAATTGTGGGTCACCTATGGGAGAGTTGTGTTGAGATTTATAATGTTTGAACTCTCTAGTTGAATCAAATCTAGGTAAAAGTGATGCTCTAAGTCTTTTGGGAGCAATGATGATAATGGGAGATAAGAAGGGGTAATGGTATGTCAAGTTATTTTTTGAAAATATTTTGGGACAACACTTTTGACTTGAGAGTTTGGTGTATGCTGTTTGGATAAAGGATGTTGATGAAATTGGAAATCTTTAGGGTAGACTCATGACCTTTAAGATAAACTAGTTGAAGGATGATAACTAACTTAACCAAATGCATGGAAATGGATTAATTTCACATACAAATTAGCTAAGTTAGGGTTTGGGTTGATTAATGTCTAAGTCCAAAAGTGTTGGTGTGTTTAAAGTTTTTGAAAAGATAGGTGAAGTGAAGGATGAAGTTTTCAAATGAAGGGGTGGATGAAATATTTGACCCAATGTTTTTGAAAAGTTAAATAGCATTTACAGGGCATTATACCCCTCACAACAAGCCATAAGGGCCAAAAAAGGACAAGACTAAACAACAAACATAAAAAGGGAAAGAACATAGAGACAACCCAAAGGCCACACAACAACAACCGAGAAACAGCCGACAGACAGGCACCAGGAGCAACTAATTGGCATCATCCCAGTTTTTGATCCAGAGGTCCACCGCCTCATCTCCCACCCATTCTTTTTTTTCCTAGCTATTGTTCCCCTCCAGTTCCTCTTTTATGGTATTAGACAGAGTGCTTGTACCAAAGTGGCCCAATTTCATGGTGAAGCGGGTTAATCCCTGAAATCTTTTGTCAAGAGTGTCCAATCTCTTCACCACCTCGCACGAATCCACCCCAACATCCATAGCTCCCTGAACCTCACCAAGCTCATCCACCAGCAACTGCGGAGAGTGCGAGCTAGAGCCAACAAAAGGAAGCTTGTTGTCCACCAGAGTAAGTTGGGGCCTCTCCACAATATCTTCCTCCACATCTTCTGACTCTTCTTCCTTGTAACCCTTGTTGTTCGACTACTCCTCCTCAGAATCCTCAATGATTAACCTCTTCTTGTTGTTCTTGGCCAGCCTCCCAGATCTCCTCCTAACACTTTCCCCTCTAGTCATCTCCATGTTCCCCACAACCATATCCCCTCTGGAATCTTTCCTAACTGCATTCTTACCCTTGCCATCCTTAGCAGTCACAACCTGCATGCATTTCTCCTTACCTTTTTTTGTTGCAGTGGCATTAACAACCATGTCAGCCTGAGTGGCTTTTAGTTCATAGAGCCCTTCCGCTATGCTGGCATGGGCCTTGCCCAACCCACTTTTAAGTTTTTTGGTGGCAAATGTGGTTTTAACATTCCCCACATTATCTACATTAGAATTCTGAGGAGGACTCTTGCATTTGGCCGGGGAGATATGCACCGTAGAAAGGGGTTCAATGTTCTCGACGCAGACAATGGTGATGGCTTTAGGTGGATAGAGGGCGAGATGAAAGTGATACAGACAGAGGATAAGCCCCTGATGGAGCAGGAGCAGTGGGAGATCACAGGGATTATGGTTGGCAGAATCTTTACACTTGTCAACAAAAATTTCCAGGTCCATTAAAAGGAAAAACAGGAAACTGAGCAGCATTTTATGCCTAAGGTGGTTTAACAGAGGGAAATGGTAAAAGAAACAAGTTTTATATCTACCTTCCAGAGTAACATACTTCATCAATGCCATGCACACCAGGTCCCATGGCTTAGGAAGCGCTTCCCTTTCAAACCCCACTTGGTTCTGAACTGGGGTCTCCTCTCCTCTTAAAAATGCTTTAAGGCTCTCGTTGTTCGACTTTTTTGTGTGTTTAGGATATTTTTTCCCCACACACAACAAACCCGTAGCCTGCGTAATAACATCCTTGCTAATTTCGAATGAAATTCTACCAATGGAGACCCTCCTGTCCTTCCACGAATTGAAAAACTAGCTCGACAAAATAGGATCATGGCCGACTAAGCACTCCATGAGCAGAGCTATTCCTCCCTCCACACAAATGTGCCAGACCAGAGGGTTGTTTCAAAATTCCTCACAATTGTTCGGTTAAGTCCGAACACGCTCACCACCCATACTGCCAGACTGCATAGAAAGCTCACAGAAATGCAAAAAATACCGTTTGTAGCAGTCGCAAACAATAACCTCCAAAACATAGTTAAGGCAGGGATTACAACAAAGCAAATTAAATCCCGCATACCGTTCAGACGTGCGGAGAGGAATTATACCACAGTGTGAAAAGACACAAAAATTAATGAACTTATGATTACAGTAGAGAAGGCAAGAGTTGGCGAAGATGTAGGGAATGCATGAAAGCCCATGCGGACAAGCCAAAAAACTAAATTTAGCAATCCTCCAAAAGAAGCCAAAGGAACCCCTAGCTAAACTAGCCAGCTCAAAGCCTCTAGAAGGAGGTCAAATCTCATCATAGATAGTCAAATCATTATAAATACAATCACTCCTCCAAATGCAATGAGGAGATAAAACAAGCAATCCAATTCCCAAAAGAGTAGCATGCACAGTACGGTCCCACAACTGAAATGAAGTCACGTCCTTCCATTTAACCCGCATCAAGCCACCAAACCAAATCTTGAACTCCTCTTTTAAATCCCCTCCCTGCCATCTCATCATAACCTTAGAACCCAATGTTGACCTAGGGTGAACCTTTGTTTGATAAGACCAAGGTAGTGAGAAACATGCTAGACCTCTAAAGCTTGCAAATCCTAAAGACCCAATGTTTTAGATAGGTAGAACCCAAATGATTTTTGAAATAGGACCCAATAATTTTGACAATAGAATTTGGATTCAATTTTTTGCAATGTTTTCCTTATATGATAGCAGGTGTAAGGTCAAGTTATTCAACTGGCACGATCGGATGCCCAAATGGTCATGTGGGATTCAATTTCTCAAGTTATCTTGCTTAAGTGAGTCTATTTTACCAAAAAAACTTGCCTTGATTATGCTTTCAAACTAAATGTCTATGTCAAAAACATCATACATTTCACAATGTCCATTTTTTGAAAAGAATGAAGTTCAAGCCATAGTTGCTTACGTTGAATTTGGGAAGTATGGATTGAGATATAAGTCAAGATATTTAGAAATCTCTAAGGATAGAAATCCTTAGGACAAGCATTAATATCAAGGATTTTTCAAAAGGTATCCATACTTAAACCAAATGGTTTGAAATTTGGAGGATAATTGTGAATGTTTGTTTGTAATGTTTTGGAACCAAGAAAAGTATTAAACTAACTCACAATCATTTACCACCTAGGTTAAAATGGCCATACTTGTTGAGTCCCCACTCAGATTTCTCCAAACACTAAGACAATGTGAATAGTTATAGATTTGGTGACACTGACTCCCCTCCACGACACACACTTCTTGGGACCACCAAATCTCAAAATCCTGAAGACTCGAAGATCCTAAGGATTTTTTTGTTTCAAAAATGAATAGTACAAATGTGGGGCAGCTTTAGAACGACCATTCTTGCACCAACAAGCATTAAGAATTTTTGGTAACTAAACAATTTGGCTCTTAGTAACAAATTGAGAACACCCAGTCGTATGTACACCCACTTTGCCACTTAAGTCTCTTACTACCATTCTTGTTCCACTTAAGGCATGGTACTAGGTGTAGTATGTTATACAATCCAGGATAGAAGGTATTTTCTCATGATGTCCCAACGTTTAATATAATCCACCAGTAAATGTGCTTGTAAGAAATTTCCTATGAGTTTCCCATTGTGGGGTGTGTCTCATAGTAATTCCTCTCTTAAGGGTGACATAAAGCATACAAGTGTACTTAAGTATTTCTCTTCACCCAAGATCGCATGAAGCACAAGGGGACTGGATACATACTATAAGTGCACACACACAACGAAGTACACTTGGAGTGTTTCTCTTTACCCAAGATCGTACGAAGCGCAAGGGGATTGGATACGCATTACAAGAGTGTCACAAAAAAGCAAGAACTCATTCAATTTAACCTCTAAAGCTAAGATGAATTCATTTTATGCACCAAACAAAATGTTAAATTACCTTGTTAAATTTTAAACCCAAAATACAATGATGAAATGAGGGTTCAATTTTAGTCCTGTTTGAGTGTTCTTTTAAAACCCAAATGAAAATTAGTGAGGTTCTAAGGCATAAAATGAAAAGCATAAAAAAATGGGTTATAATTTCCCCAAAAGCATCAAAACACTTATTATAATTATAAGATTTTAAGAGGAAAATGCTTCTTCACTTCAACTTTTATTGTCCAAACCTACAAAACCTAGTTAGTCTAAAATCCAAAACAATAAGTTAGAGACATGTTAGAAATCAGATGAAATAAATTTTTAAAGAACGTGTCAAAATTTAAAGAAAATGTGAGGTTGTTTGGTTCAATTTTATCCAACTTTGAAAGCTAATTCATTTTATCCTTTCAAGTGCTTGAGAAACAGTTTTAGATAATTAGATTATAACAACTTGAGATAATGACAACTTCCTCAAATTTTAATCAATTTTGAAATCGTAAAATATTTTGGAAAAAACTAAACATGAGATCTTCAAAACCCAACAACCTTTCTGCAAGGCTAGTCATATCGAATTCATTTAAAAATTAAGGAAAATAATGCATTTTAGAGATTAAACCCATTTTTTTTAAAAATAGAAAAAATAATGATCAACAACAACTTGAGATAATGAAAACTTCCTCAAATATTGATCAATTTTAAAATCGTAAAAGGTTTTGGAAAGCTAAACATGAGATCTTCAAAACCCAACAACCTTTTTGCAAGATTAGTCATATATAATTCATTAAAAAATAAGGAAAATCATGTATTTAAGAGATTAAACCCAAAATTTCTCCAAAACACACAACATTAAAATTTTCCCTCCTTCTAGCGCCAAAATGTGTCTGACAACATAGTATAGGTTAACTACAGCTAATCCATATGAATTTGAGACATATTTAACCCACTAAGCATCAATCCTAATAAGATCATTCACTGTAAACAAAGACAAAGAAGTCATTAAAACCAACATTCTAAATCATGAAAGCTTGACAACCCTCCAATCTAAGACATTGAAACTTATCCTATTGGGGGAGTGGTGTCGCATTGATGTCGATGGCAACCCTTTCCCAATCCGTTGGATAATGAGCTTGTTTCAATCAGTTTTATTGAAGAAAACTGATGAAACCATTGATAGATGTGTATGAAAACATAATTTAAAGCTAAATGAACATTATGCAAGCTATTTTAACATGATTTATGCTAAGATGATCGATATGGGTGTATTCAAATCTACTCTAAATGTATGCAAGCTTCAAAAGATTAAAATCCTAATTAACAAATAAGCTAAATGTATGCATCTATGTTATTATGGAAGCCATTAATAGAAGCTAAGCTAATATGCAAGTAAATAAAGATAAAATGATGTTAAATGTGAGTGCAAACGTAAATGATTTTAACATAAGTTTGTTGTTAAAAAAATGGATTCATTTATCTCCAAATAGTGACCTATTTATAGGAGGACAAATGAGAAATGGAGTGTTGAGATCAAAAAAGCTAATCAATGGTCAAGGATGAAGGAAGTTGGAGGCATGGATAATGGATTCTCATCAAGGGTTGAAAATGCAAGTTGATATTTAATCAAGGGCTTGCAAGTGAGGGGGTTAGATTTATTAGTAATTTGATAATTAAATAAAGTTTCAATTATGCAAATTAGGGGATTTATACAATATTCATTAAATAAAATGATTTAATGAAAAGGGGAAGGTGATATGATATTTTAATTAAATAATGTAGGGTTATTTAATTAAATAAGAGGACTTTAGAGATTTAAATTAAATAAATTGATGTATTTAATTTAATAAGTCATAATGTTAGCATGAAAGGGGATGAATTAACCTAATTAGGTCAATTAGATCAATAGATGAAAATGAGGCAATTAATTAAATAACTGGGCTAATTTAATCAATTATGTGAAAAGAGGATGGGTTTTAGGATGAAATGATGTTATTTAGCCAATGTGATCAATCAAGACATTTTTAAGTGTCTACACTATCACATAAGAGTGACAAACCTACCAGCAAGGGATAGAAGATAAGCACAAAATCCAAACATAGGAAGAAAACAAGTTATGGACCTATCAAGGTAAATATTGACAATAAACAAAGGTCATTGTGGTTGAAGTCTACATGAGAATGGTAGAGGTATGTGATAGTCAAGAGTGATAGTGAGAATAGGGTCTTTAAGATAACAGAGGATTAGTACGTGAAGGTCCAAAATATTATCAGGATGGTCCTATATAAACCTTATGGTAATAGTATAGCATAGTCCATAGTGTTCGTAGTCTTCATTAGGGCTTCAAACCCTAAAATCCCTAAATAAATAAGTTGTCTTGTGATACACTTAGTACAGAGGTTGTATATTGATAAAGGGGTGTTTGACAATAAAATAATGGATAGTGACTATAATCATGAGGGTCAAAGTCACCTTCAAGTGTAGGCTTGAATTTTTTTTCATAAAATATAGATGAAATGATGAATAATAGGAGTCTTATAAAATGATAAATA
Source organism: Sequoiadendron giganteum (assembly GCA_007115665.2). Classification (NCBI taxonomy): domain Eukaryota; kingdom Viridiplantae; phylum Streptophyta; class Pinopsida; order Cupressales; family Cupressaceae; genus Sequoiadendron; species Sequoiadendron giganteum. The sequence goes on from CM021106.1 coordinate 400,456,913, forward strand.
GTGAGAAGACATAGTTTAAGGTCTTTACTAAAAATGGATGAACTATGACTAACTAAAAGAGGCAAGTTAGCATAGACGTAAAATAAAGGACATCACACCATGTGAAACATTCCTTGTGAAGGGGATGATAGTCATAAATGAATATCATGCACATAGAGTGGTGATAGGTCTACTTCAAGAAGATAAGAGCCACAAGGGATATTTAAAAGGTCTAGGATATTCCACACATAATAGACCTAAGACTTATGGCGACAACATGAGAAAAAGTCTAATATCAAATAGTAGAGGATATTCCTTGTGAAGGGAATGACATATCATGAAGGGGTAATATTAAGACAGGGCCTTGAAGTTTTTAAAAATGACAAGGTACAATGAAAGAAATGAAGCAAACATGACACTATGGAGCAAGAAAAAATTCAATCTATGATGCAAAGTAGGTTCATTGAGATCATGATATATATTATACAAGAAAAAAATCTATTGAATACCTCCATGAGATAAAGCCAATATAAGTGTGAAATACAATCCTAAATACATCATACATAGTGGAAAGACAACAACAAAGCATGCAAAAGTAAGAGCTAAACTGAGATACATAGATAGTCATGGAGAAAATGGTTTATGACATAGATAGTCATGGGTTTATGAAAACCAAATGAAACAAGTGTACAGAGACCACCTATGACAAGAGATAGGGCCACCAAAAAAATGAGTATATGATGAGAATGTAGGGATAAAGAAGTCCTTGTAATGATGCCAAGTGTAAAAAAAATTCCCTTGATGTTCTCCTATACCCTCCTAGGGCATTTGATCAACTTCAAAAAATTTCCCACATAATTTATGAATAATTTTAAGGGAAGTTACTTCAATTAGAGGAAATAATGATAGCAATGAGCACTTGTAAGCATATAGGAACTAGTTTGGGTGACTTGGAAGGTAGTTTGAGAGAACATATGAGAAGTTGAATGCATAATGTGGGTAGTTTAATCAATCATCCTCATATCCAAGCATCTAGGAGTGTCTTCAATTGGATAAAGTCAAATCATCAAGGAGTTTTCATTCAACCATCATTATGGAGCAAATTTCCTAGGATCAAAAGAAAGATCCAACTTAGCTAGGCATCCAAAGATATTTGACCCATCTAGTGTAATGTCCCCTTTTCTTAGGTTAGTATCTTTTGTAATGGTTAGTCTACCATTTGGTCCCCATAGGCTAACATGGTGTGTAGGGGACCCCTTTGAGGGTAATCTGAGGCTCTTCAACAAGGCTTTTTATGTTCATTTCAATATTTTTAAACTTAGTGGCTCAACATATTTGTGGTGTGCCTTTTGGAGGCCGTTCTAGATGTTTTCTCCCACACTTACTATTTATAGTAAGTCACTTGGTCATATTTCTCATACTTATATTTATAGTAAGTCATATCTGGATCAACTATCATCATGCTTATATTTGGAAAATGTGAATGGATCACTCCCATGAGTTGGTGTTGGTATTAGTTGGGGAGTTAATGGTTAATATATTATTAAAGCTAATATAACTTTAATAATATCATTTATTAATGATAGATTTATATTATGGTGTTATAAAGTGTTAAGGGGTGATATTTGGCATTTAGTAAAGTATTATATTTTAATGTTACTTTATGAAATATTATTAAAAAATAGATGTTATTAAATTCCAAAAAAATAAAATATTATTTTAAATGTATATTTGGCCAAGTTGGGGCATGGGAATTTGGGAGAGTATAATAAAAAGAAAAAGTGAATTCTTTTTTATGATTATTTAATATTTGTGTAAATTTTGAGAAGACTGAGCAAGGGTTTTTTGGTTGAGAGTTTGATATTTTCTAAGGATGAAACCCATTGAAAAGAATAGTGTTTTCAGGTGTGAAAGATCACCCAAGGGCACTAGATTGAATAATCTCATTCAGAGGTTATTATATGAGCTTCACTGGATTCAAGAGATCAATTTTTTTAGAATTTACAGAGGGTTGTTAAGCAGATCAAAAAATACTTTTTGTTCATTATTGTTGTTCATTCATTCACAAGTTGGCATGCAGGATTTGTAGCAAGTTATATACCTAAGGTTGTCACATGTGGATCATCTAAAGCAGGTCGTACAACCTAAGGCTAGGTGTGAGGGTTATTTCAATTGGTCGACTAAGTTTGAGGGTTGCAATCAACCCATTCTGAGGTGTCTAGGGATTATAATCAGAGCAACACCAAATTTAAGGTGTGAAAGAGGAATTTCGAGGAGTACGTCCAAGAATTTGAGGCAAAAATTTGTTGGTTAAGAAAAATCAAACCTATAACTTTTCACTCCATCAAATGAGTATGATTTAAATGCATTTTTGATGCAACAAAATTATCTAGGTTCAATTCAATTTATGCATTTCCTTAGTTTCTTTAGCATTTTTCAATTATCTATATTTCTTGCATTCCCTGACAAGAACTTTATAAAAATAAAAAAACATTAAATCCAAAAATAAAACTACAGAACAAGGAGGGATATTATATCTAGCACATGCCATTTTATCCTAAAAATATGCTTCTAGATGTTAGGATAGAGGGTCAAGTCAATATGAGACCCCTAGGCATAGTCTTGCATTAGTTCTTATAGTTTTTGGAGAAGTATTGTAGCTTTTATAGAACTATTTCAACAAAAAATATCATTTTGTAACTCAGAACTAGTCATTTTATGAATGAAAAAACATTGTAACTTCAATTTTCTCAAGCAATTTCAAGAAGTTTGTAGACTATGCATCATTATACTATTGCAACTCCTTTTGATCAATAGATATAAGTTGTTTTACATTCTTAGAACTATTTTATTCTGTAATTTCTTTAAGATAGTTGATGTGGTCATATGGAGATGTATTTTTCCCCTTGATTTGATTCTTATCTTCATTTCCTTTATGCAAAAAATTTATATATTTTCCAAGTCATTTTTTTTTCTTAACCAAGGGTAAACTTTAAGTTGTGAGAACATTTCCAACTCCTTCTAAACATTTTCCTTGCTATATTGAACCTTATTATGAAAAATTTATGTAAACACATGTAAAATTTTGAGGTGTGTATACTATAGTTTAAGTTGTTGATTATACTGTGTAATTTTTAAGCAAGTACATGTTAAAAAAATAATTTGGTGCATCACCTCAATAGGAAGTAGGATCATTTTCAAGTTATTTTTCTATTATTTTTCTAAGAAAAATAGTAGTTTTAGTTTAGTTTAGGTTATTGCAATAAGGGAACCAACCCTCTCTAGAGATTCAATTCAACCCTAGGTAACCCACAACTTTTAAGTGATTCAATGCTTTTCAACTAGTGAGAGAGTCATTCTTGAGCTTTCTCAAGGGTGAAATCAGGTTTGACAACAACCACCAAAAATTTAGAAAAGGTATGTTGTACTAAATATTTGGGGATCTTAGCTTGTCAAAGGGACATCCATACATCACACAAGATTCCAAGTATAATACACTCAAGAACATCATATTATGGGAATAAAATATAACATGAACATAAGGGAACACATGGTAGAACACAAAATAGGGTTGAACTTAAAAAAACACAACACAACAATGGAAATAGGAGTAGGTAAAAGGCTAAGGCTAAGCAAAAATGATCCCTAAAAAATGTTATGGGAATTGACACCAAGCAATCCCAAAACATAAAGTGAAATTGAAAGTGTATACAATTTTTGACATTACAGTTATGATGGTCTATGACAATGTAAGAGAATCTTCTAATATTAGTATGTTGACTCATCACATCAGTTGGACATTAAAATTCCTCATGGGGATTTGGGTAGGATTTTTGGGGGTGGTATTCTCCCATATTTTATGTTTTAAAAAAAAAAAAAAAAAAAACATTGTATCTTCTATACATCAGTGCCTAGGATGGAGATGTAGTATTATGTAGTTTTGTATTGGTTATTCTACAAAAAAAATTCATATGTGTTTACTGTCTACCTCTAAAGGCTTGATCCTATTAATGTATTATAACCAAAATAATACTATGAATGCATTGGTTCAATAATTGGACGGTGGGTATTTTCCTAAAAGGGTTTTCTTGGGGTAAACATTGTGTCATTCTAGTAATTTTTGTGTGTATATTTTATTTTAAAACTACTAGAACATATTTTTTATGCACTATCTCATCATTAATTTATGTAATAAATATTTTTTATATCAACTTCCTTTCATTTTGTATCAAATCCTAGTCAAATTTGTTTCCTAATTCATAAGAAAAATATATTTTAGATTAATTTTTCTTTGAGTGGGGGATGTGCATAAATATTTCACCATAGGAAAATGGAAAGTATATCATTATTGGAGATGGAATGGTTTAGTGGCAAAAATTTCATCTATGGAAGCTCAAGATGGAGGATCTATTGATAGAAAAAGATCTATTCTTACCAATTTATTGAAGTAAACCTATAGCTACAAAGAATGAATACTAAGATGTGTTATATCAAAAACATAGAAGCATCATTTGGATTTTAAAAAAAAATTAAATGCTCCTAAATTTTATAAGAGAACCTAATACTAAAACCCTCTAGGAAAAGTCAGGAAAGTTGTATTGAGATAAATCCTTGATGAAAAATATTTTTCTACAAAATTAGTTGTATACTTTGAGGTTACGTGATGAGGACATGGTTATTGAGAACTTGAATCATTTTAATATCATTGGGATCCATTTATAATATATCAATGTGAAGATAGAAGAAAAAGATCATTGCATAGTCCTATTATGTTCTTTTTCAAACTCATTGGATAATTTGTTGCTAGTCATTGGAATTACTATATAAAATTTTGTTATTTATGAGGTAGTAATTATCTTCTCTTAAAGGAGATGAAACAAAATTCTTATGATTCTACTAAGGAATAATTAGTTTTTATGGATAATTGAAGGGAAAAGGCATGAAGGACAAGAAAAATGTCAAGAGCATGGAGATCTAAGTCTCTTAGTAAATCCATGATTAAATGTTGGAACTATGATAAATAATATGACATCAAGAAGGGTTATCAAGATAAGAATAAAGAAAATGATGAAACAAATAATGATTAATATTCTATAGCTTCTCAAGTTGAATTAAATTCATTTTTGCAACCCTTGTCACACATGCATGTGAGGATGCATGCATGATCAACTCCAGTTCTTATTTCCAAATGATTTCTCATAGGAGATGGTTTTCTAGCTATAACAATCTTGATGGTGGAAATATTTAGCTTGCTAATAAATCTTTTTTATGACTATTGGGCATGACCAAATCAAGATTAGATTCTCTAATGAGAAGATCAAATATCTTTTAGAATTATTGTAAATCTCAGGTTTAGCATGGAACCTATTATTTTTTTAAGATGAACCATGTAAATGTGTAGGTAGTCTTCAATAGTTATGGTTGCAAGATGGCTCATGGAGCTATAGTGTTGACAAAGGGAATTCAAAATGGAACTTATTTTTACCTGATGCTAGCACCTAAATTTAGTGTAAAATTTGAATAGTACTTGCACCAAAATGACTTGGAACATCTAAGCCTAGAACTTAGGTACCTAGAAATTACACAACTACAAGATTGAAACTTAGAAAAAACCTATAACAATTAGGACTCATGACAAAGACACTTGCAAAACCTGGAATTGTAGAAAAGTTACTTGCAACATCTAGATATGTATTGTGTCTTCCTAAACATGTTATCAACTCAAAGAACAAGTTACGAAATGAGAAGACTATGTTATGGAATCGATATGTCACATATGTGAAAAGGATCTAAGGATCTTGAAAAATAGAAATATTATAGAGGTTTTGGTTCATTATTTTATTCACTCTAACTTTTGTGAATATTGTATTTTATGGTAAACATGTTAATCTTTAGGTTTATTCAAGCTCATGTAAATCATGTTGGATTTTAGATCTTATTCATATTGATATGTTTGGTCCTATATATGTGTCTTAACTGGAAAATTCCTTGTATTATACTTCTTTTATTAATATTTTTCCAAGAGGAATTGGGTCTATTTTCATAGGAATAAATTGGAGGGCTTTATTTGGTTCAAGAAATTTAAGGCTCTTATGTGTTATGCTCTTAATCCTATAGTGGTATATGGTTATGAGTAGTCAACTTGTGGCTACCTTGACTCTCAATTTCGAAAAAAGATTCTTGATTTATGAAGCATTTTTCAAGAAAATATTAAACTTAATAAAATATATTTTTAAAGTCATTTGCTGAATATTTTAAGGGGTTATTATGATATTAGTGTTTCCACTAAATTTGCTTCCATGATTACAAATCATTAAATTTTTATCTAAAAATTTGAAGGTGTAATGTCCCCATTTTTAGTCACTTTAGTATTCTAGTTGGATTTGGCTTTCTCAGTGGTTGTTAACCTTGTCTACGAGGATGTTAGATGTTGGAAATGAGCTCAGTTGGTCTAGAAGACTACTATGCCACTTTCCTCGAAGTGAATTTTGACTTTTGGTGGGTTCTCCAGGATTATTAAAGAGAGTGTCTATTTATAGTAAGTCACCTAGTCGAGCTTGATTTTCACTATTCATCATCAATATCATTACAATGTAGTCAACTTTTGATTCTGATACTTTTTGACAGTTTTTGCAACTCAAGTGTATTATTGGCTTTAATTTAATTATATTCACTAATGTTACTGAAATGTGCCAACCAATTTTTTCTTTGAATTCTCACAACACAAACTAGCAGTACACCAATTGACTAGTGTAAGTGTGGAATAAGTAATGAATAAAATAACAAACAACACTTCTTAATAAGACATTATATCAAGAGAATCAACAATAATTAATCTAATTAAAATAGGAAAACTCTTGAAAGCGTCATATTGCTCTCTATCTCCAAAGATTTATTAAATCAAAGGGCTCTCAGATTTGGTAAGCATTGTGACTGTTAAAATGCCAATCTAGAGAATGAGATGCTGCTAAATGCAATAATCCAATCCTATATGATGATGATTAAATGATAATGATGAAGCTACTGTAATCTAAATTGACATGAATATGATAAAATGAAGTTATAGTAAACTATGATGCAACCATGATTATGATTACTATTTCTAAAATGCTATGATTAATTATTGCTAAATGATAATTCTATTGCTAAAATGCTTGATTGCTCAATTTCTATTCCTGCAGAGTAAATTTGCACAAAGTTGGGATCTTTTTCCTATAGAAAGAGGTTGTATTTATAGATTTCCTAGCAACACATTTGTGAAGGGGAAACAAAGCAAAGGTCCAGATTTGATTTGAAGAATTGAATGGTGAAGGATGAAGAAGCCTACGAAGATTATGGAGATTGTTCCTCCCCACAAAAACATTCAACCAAATGATAGGAAGAATAAATGGAAGAAGATGAAGAAGTTTTCCTGTAAATTTGTCTCCAATTTGTCTCCAAAATTGCCCGTGAAGGTTGAGATGAATTAAATTAGACATATAATATCCAATTTGGTAGGTGCAACTTTTGAGTGATAAGAGGAAATAGCTGTAGAATATCCTCTAATTGAATATTTAGGTTTATTCAATTTAGGAAAAGAAGATATTTAATTTAATAAAACAAAACTATAGAAGTCTATGTTTATTAAATAAATATGGAGAAAGTGTGGTAATTAAATAAAACAAAGTAGAAAACTTGTTTATTTAATTTAGATGGGATGATGATAGATAATTAATAGAAGAATTTAATAATGCTAATTAAATAAAACAAAGTATTAAATTTGTTTATTTAATTAGGAAAAATAATATAATAGAGATTTGAAGAATTAAAAGATGAACTATATAAATAAATATTTCTATTTATTTAATAGTAGAGGAATTAAAGGTTGATTAATCAAATAAAATTGAATTTAATTAATTAGATTATCTAGACCATTTTTAGGTGTATACATTTTACCCCTCTTTGAAGTGATGTGTTTACGCATTGCTTCAAAGAAAATTTTGCTATTGCTACTAGTATCGACAAAAAAAAATTAGTATGCCCCAGATGTTGATTTTTAGGTGATGATGGATATATGCCCCTTCGGGAGATAAATTGATGAATTTTTGTTTTTTATTTTATTTTTGCAATTTTTGCAATTTTTTTCAAAATTTTCATGATTTTCTAATGATTTGATAAAGATTTGATGATGAAATAATTTATCTCCTAACAAATGGTGTGAAAAACGCCCCTGTGATGAAGTATGAATTAAGCCTCCATTAAATAAAATAAATTAATCCCACCAAAATCCCTTTAATTAACCTTTAAAAAGTTAAAAAGGGGTGAATTTGAATTCATTTGTGCATTTGAAGTTTGAAAATTTGAGAGAGAGTGATTTTGAGCCACTTGGAGCAAAATGTCAATCCCATACCAAACTCATTGTTTCAAGCGCATGCGTTGACACAACCTCTCGGCTACCTACAGACCTCTGGTACGAACCTGTGAACCTCCTCGTTTTTCATTTTTTTTTGTTTTTCATGCACTTAATTCAGATTTTAAAATTTTGAATTCTTTTAGCACATCCATAGCCAACAGTAGCGCATTTAACTTATGTTTTAGCGCATCCACTAGAATAGCGCATCGATAATCTATTTTAGTGTGTCAATAGGATGAAATAGCTCATAGATAAATTAGTGCCTTGGTCATATATAAATTAGCACATAGATAGGATAGAGTAGCACATAGGTTAGTTCAATGCATAGGGAAAATTTTGTAGCGCATAGGTTAGATGAAATGGCACATCTGTAGTTATAGTGTTTAGACTATTTGAAGTGGTACATTGACATTTTGAAATGGCACATCCAATGTTTTAGCACATTGATCACCTATTTTAGTGCATTGAGATGTTTTAATGGCGCATTGAATGTTGTGGTGCATCAAAACACTATTTTGGCACATCTAAGTCAGAATGATAGAGTTTATCAATTTTATCCTTGATTTTGTTGATTTCAATCATGTTAGCTGTTGATTTTATATGATTGATGATCTCAATAGAGTAGATGATGTTTAACCTCATGATAGGTGAGGTTTGATGATTGATTGATGTTAATTAACCTCATGATAGGTGAGGAATAATTTTAGTTTGATTGATAAACCTCATGATAAGCAAGGTTGATTTTATTAATTGACCTCATGATAGGGGAGGTACAATATTGATCGATGATGATTGAACTCATGATAAGCGAGGTTGATTGATAGTTGCTCATGAGATTTGATCAAAGTCTCACCAAAACTATTTAGATTTGATAGGTTGATTGATGTTTCATGAATTGACAAAGATTAAGCTATTTCCTAGGACTTTTGATTTGATACCGCAACTAGTACAGCCTAAGATAGTAGTGATTGCGCGTTGTGGTTTGTCATCTCTTTTATCTATGCCCCAGATTAGGATTAATCGGGGTCTCCTGATAGCCCTAGTAGAGAGGTGGCATAGCAAGAATAATACCTTCCACCTTCCTACCGGTGAGATGACAGTCACTCTTGAGGATTCTTGTTGTTGGTGACATTGTAGTATATGATTCTTCAGAGCAGGGCGACACTGATGCTCTACACATGGTATTTCAAGATGATAGGATTTGTGGATATGAGATTCCATGGTGTGAGATGGTGGATGCCTATGCCACCCTGCCTTATGTTCTTTTTGGTTTTATTGGAGGGTTCCTTTGTCTTGATCGTAGGTCGAAGGGACTTTCTGTTGTTTGGGGTCATGCGTTGGAGAGTATGATTGTGCACGGTACTAGATATGCATGGGGCATGTGTATGTTTTCTCATCTTTTTCATAATTTGCATTCGGCTATCTACCTCTGAGGTCACAGTTTTTTCGCAAGGGTTACATTACTACAGGTGTGGGCATGGGAACATATATCTGTTACACATCCAGTGATGGTGAGACAACGGCCCGCCATGAGGCCATATGTGCACATTTACACAAGTCATCTTACTCAGCCTAGAATGGGTAAGTTGGAGCATTGGAGGAGAATGCTAGATGATTTTGATGTTGTCACATGGTGTCCTTATCTAGATTGAGAGCACTGGGATGATGATGATATTCAGTTGCCATATCTCTCTCAGTCATTGTTACTAATTGGTCGGACTCATTGGGTTTTGGAGAGATTTTTGTTCAGGAGGGTGGTCAGGCAACATGATATTTTGTAGGGCATGTCCCAGGGTGTTGCCCATTATGGCCGTTGTCAGATAGATTCTACAGATTGGGGACCTTGTCTTTCATATGATGTTGTCATTCAAGAGTACCATGGTCAATAGCCTTTAGTTTGGGAAATTCATCCTGATATTACCGAGGCTCCTATTACAGAAGATTATGCAGAGTATCTAGCTCTACATCCCTTTCCACGGATTACCATTCTTGATGAGCCAGTGCCATTACCTTGTGAGGAGGAGGTTGTTGTTGAGAGCAGTGGTGAGGAGGAGGGTAGTAGTGAGGATGAGGGGGATGATGATGAGGAGGGAGATGATGATAGTGGTGATGATGGAGGAGGTGGTGGTGATTGAGGAGGTGGTGGCGTAGGTGGGTCAGGTGTTGTCGTAGATGTGGGGGATTTTATGGTGCCTTGTAAGAGGCGATCACTGATAGCTCCTACCGAGCAGTGGGTGCATATCAAGATACCTTCACAACATCAACATACTTAGATTGCGAGTTTACTGGTGCAGGTGTAGACCTTACAGGGGTAGTTGATACAAACTCATGGTTTATTGGTCCAAACACAGACCCAGATGCAGACATAGGCCCAGATTCACACACAGACTCTAGCTCAGGTATAGGGATAGTTGGCAGCTGCTCAAGCACAAATTACTTCATTGACAACTAAGAGAGATGCAACTAGGTAGGTTGCAAAGCAGACACAAATTACTACTGAGAGATTATAGAGATTGGATAATGGTACATTTGTGGCTAATTATATGAGAGAGGTTCTTCGTGTAGGTCGGGAGGCAGAGTACTATAGAGGTTGATGCCATGATGTTGTTCCCTTTGAACATAGATTTTTTTATGCCCAGTCTTGATCGGGGAGGACTCATTCTAGGACTATTAGTGCGGGTGTGACACAACCTCCACAGAGAGGCTTGAGGGATCCTGGTACATCTGGTGGTGGAGGGACTGGTCCAGAGATGCCTGCACCATCTAGAGCTAGAAGCACATAGCTACATGATTGCACTTGCTGATGTATTTTGAGACATGATGTATACTCTGGTTTTTGATTCACAACCATTTTTTATGTTGTATCTATTTTTATTTCAAACATAATTTGATACTTGACATTATGATTTTTGAGATCTATATGATATGCGGCAGATTGATCAATTTATATTTGTTTTATATGATTCTATGATGGATGCATTTATTTTCTCTATTCTATATGTCATGTGATGGTCTATATGATACTGTTATGGATGCATTTAATGATCATGCGATATTATATGATTTATGATGTTTTGATTTTGATGTCCAATGTGATTACATAAATAATGATGATTTATGGATGCATGATGTATGTACTTATTTACATGGATTGATAGATGTATGATGATGTGTATATCTAAATTACATGATAATGTAATCATATGCATGATTATAGATGTGACGTTTCAATGAGAGATGAGTAATGCAAACATATGATATAAGAAATGTATGAATGAATGATGACCATAATGATACTTTTAATGTATGTTTTATGATATGATAAATGGATGAATGAAAATGCATCTAATATAGAGATTTGTTTTTTGATAGTTTTTCTCATGCAATTTTATGATGTGATGCACAAATGAAGAAATGACATGATTAATGCAAATTATTTGATGAAATGTATGAATGATGAAATACTATAATAATGTTTTCTAATGTATGCAATGGAAATGATTATGAAACTACATGATAATGATGATGTTTTTGTTAATGTCAAGTATACTCAATCCATTAATAAGGAAAGTTAACATTGTTTATGAATTGGTACCCGTCATTAGAACAAAATAATCTGCAGATGCAAAACCAACATAAATGCAATCATGCAAAAGTACATATGAAAAAATTGTCACCTTAATAGTCCTTTTATCATTCTTTTTATCATCATTGAGCCTTTAAAATGTTGAAAGTGAGTACAAGCATCGATGGTATGAGTTAGACCATGATGACTTGAGTACTATTTTTATGATTTTTGATATTGCTAGTGAACACAAGCTCTAGGTATAATTAAACCGAGATGACCTGAGAATTTATTGCATAAACAGACAAGAATTAATCATTATAGTGTGTGAATTCGGTATGTCATCAGTGATACTTTGGAGAGCACGTCTCGTGATGATTCACACAATAATAATGATCAACTCACAAACAACAGACAAAGAAAATGTCATTCTTCTTCCTAGCTTATCTAGTTCAATACATCATCGAGTTGATCCAAAGAAATGATAACCATAAATCAAAGTACAACATTTTGAACATTCAACCATATAGCGATAAAATCATAATTCAAAAGAATATCATCCCCCTACAGTTGTCTTGATTTGATTTTGATTTCAGCTATTTGATATAGATGGTTGATTTTAGTGAAATGTTGTGATGTTCGATGTATGTTCAACATTGGGTTCCACTATGATCATTGTGTTTACTGTGTTTTTTTACTATTATTTGCCTATTTGTTTAAGCTCAAAGTTTAATGCCCCCAGTGAGTTTGGGATTTTTACCCCAAGCTAGGGTGAGACATGACCACATTGCCATGATATGATATTGAATGGAAAAGATGGTGAAAGTGTATGACCATGGCATGCCTCTAATAGATGGAACTGTTGGTTTAAATCACAAGCAGTGCATATTTCTAGGTTTTCACTACATGTTTTTATTACACTTTTTTCAGAATTTTATTATTTTTTTTGTATTTTTTCATTTTTGTATTTTTTCATTTTCTATCACCAAGACGCCTGTTTGCCAAGTTTTCATCAAGGCAACCATTTTTCTAGGATTTTGAACCATGCACTAGGTGATTTAGGTATAGAACTATCTGAGATGGATAATGTTGATAGGTTCGTCGAAGATCCCCTTTAGGTGTAGACAATTGATAGGCTCTAGATCCATAGACTAATATGATGACAAAAGGACCTAACTAGTTAGGTTCAAATTTTCCTTTCTTTCTCCATCCTGTTGATTTCTAGTATTTTCCTTTAGGACCAAGTAACCAACCTAATAGACTCTAGGCTTTATCTTGTGATTGTAGCTTTTGGACATTCCCTATTGGTATGCCTTCAAATGGTTTACAACTTGTTGACGATGTTCATCCAACAATTCCAGTTCTTGTAGTCTAGAGATTCTATAATCCTCATCTGTAATTATACCCTTCAGTGATACACAAAGTGATGGTATTTCCACCTCAATAGGTAGGATGGCCTCTGATCCATATACCAAGGCATATGGTGTAGCTCTTGTAGGTTTTTTGATGCTAGTTTGGTTTGCCCACAGAGTAGGGTTTAGTTGACTGTGCCAATCACGTCCAACATCATTGACCATTTTCTTTAGAATTTTTCGATTTTTTTTGTTGGAGGCCTCTGCTTGGCCATTTCCTTGAGGATAGTACAGTGTTGAAAAATGATGTTGGATATGAAACCTTTCACACAATTCTTGGAAATCCTGATTTTTAAAAGGTCTACCATTGTCTGTGACAATGGACTGGGGTATGCCATATCGACAGATGAGGTAATTCAATATGAAAGAAGAAATTTGTTTACCAGTGATTTTTGTTAAAGGAACCGCTTCTATCCATTTTGTAAATTATTTTGTGGCTTTGATTACAAACTTGTGTCCATTGGATGGAGATGGATTAATCTTTCCTACCAGGTCCAGTCCCCACTGACAAAAGGGCCATGTTGAAGTAAATGGTTGCAGTTCTTGTGCTAGTGCATGGATTAGGCTACCATGGATCTGAAACTTCTAGCATTTCTTAACAAATTGATAAGACTCCTCCATATTCATCTAGTAATACCCCAAACAAAGGAGTTTCTTTGCTATAGTTAGTCCACTTGAATAAGTTCCACAAATACCTTCATGAACCTCATGTAAGGCTGTATCAAATTCATTATGTTCTAGACACCGGAGAAGGGTACCATCTAGACCTTGATGGTAAAGTATGTCAGCAATTAAGGTATGTTGTGTGGTTTGGTGGATGAAGTTGCATTTCTGGTTTCTAGAAAGATCGGGAGGAAGGATATTGTCTTTTAGGTAAGCATAAGTGTTTCCATAGATTGAGGATTCAACGTCAATTAAATGGCATATGGTTTGAGATTCAGGATTATCATAAGCAGGATTAGACACTTGTTCTACCATAAACTCATAATGACCTCATTTTTTTGGCAACTGCAAGAGAGAAGCAATTGTCACCATAACATCTGTAGCTTTGTTTTCTGCCCTTGGAATTTGTTCAAACTTGATATCCACAAAGTAATTTTTGATATCATCGATCAGATTCTTATATGGCATCAACTTCTCATCTTTTGTCTGATATTCATCATTTACCTGATAAATGACTAGTTGTGAATCTCCATATACTTGTAGCTCTATGATCTTCCATTCAACTACCACTTTGATGCCAATAATTAATGCCTCATACTCAGCTACATTATTGGTACATGGAAACATGAGTATATAGGACTTTGGGATGGTGTGTCCTTGAGGTGTAACAAACATGATTCCCACACCAGACCCTCATTGTGTGTATGACCCATCAAAATAAAGCCACCATTGTTGTGTTGTCACAGTAAGAATGTCTGCATCAGGAAACTCAATGTTCATTAGATGATCAACAGATAATGGAGCTTTAGCTAACTGATTGGAAATCACTTGACCTTTGATGGCTCTCCTATCCACATACTGGATATCAAATTAACTTAAGATCATGACCCACTTGGCTAGTCTTCCTGTTAAAGCAGCCTTGTTGAGTAGATATTTTAACGTATCAATCTTTCCTATGAGCCTAGCTGTGTGAGTCAACATGTAATGCCGCAACTATTGGGTAGCAAATACCACCGCCAAAAAATCTTTCTCGATGAAGGTGTAATTTATTTTATAACCATTCAAAGTCCTACTGATACAGTAAATAGCGTGTTCCTTTCCCTCAGGACCTTCCTATGCTAATAGAGCCCCCAAAGAAATCTTTGTTGTTGCAATGTATAGTAATAAAGGTCTATCTTCTGTAGGTGGCATGAGTATGGGTGGTGACATCAAATATTATTTTATTTGATTGAAAGTTGTTTCACACCCTTGATCCCATTTGAACAAGACATTTTTATGTAGCAAGTGATTAAATGGATGACTTTTGTATGCTAATTGGGAGATAAACCTCCTGATTGATTATAGCCTATCTTGTAGAGACCTTAGTTGATTGATATTCTTTGGTGGTGGAATTTACATTATATCCTTGACCTTGGCGAGATCTACTTCGATGCCCTTCTTTGAAACTATGTATCCTAGGAGTTTTGTTGATGTAACACCATAGACACATTTCTTAGGATTTAATCAAACATTGAACTTCTCTAATCTGGTAAAGATCTTGTCTAGGATCTCTAGATTCCCTTCTATGGTATATGAATTTGCTAAGATATCATCCACGTAATCTTCTATAAAGGTATGCATCATGTCATGGAAGATGGTGGTAATTGCTCGCTGATATGTGGCCCCTGTATTTTTCAACCCAAAGGGCATGACCTTCCAGCAAAAAATTCCCCATGGACATGTGAATGATGTTTTCTCCTAATCTTCTAGTGCTATCTTGATTTGATTGTATCCTGAGAAACCATCCATTAGTGACAATATGGCATATCCTGCTGTTAAGTCTACAATAATGTCAATATTTGGTAAAGGAAAATCATCCTTTGGACATGCCTTGTTGAGATCCCTAAATTCAATACATATTCTGATACTATTGTCTGGTTTAGAAATAGGTAAAATAATAGAAATACACTCTACATAATCAATAGATCTGATGAATCTTGCATCTAACAACTTTTTCAACTCTGCCTTTACCAACAAGGCGATGTGTGGATGCATTTTCCTAAGTTTTTGCTTCACAAGTTTTATTCCAGATGGTAGAGATAAATGATGCATTAGGAGATCTAGATCTAAACCTGGCATAACATAATAATACCAAGCAAATTTTATGTGTCTATCCTCAATGAATTTTGTGAATTCAAGATTTTCTTGTTCTATCATAGATGCTTCCAGATGTAGAGTCTTTGCTTCTTCTGCTGTGCCGATATTAATAGATTGTGTAGGCTCCACCAGTACTAATGATATTTCATGATAATGCTCTGGAAGGGTGTCAAATCTCCCATATTTTAGTGCCTCAGGGAGGTTTTTACCTTAAGATGCGTTCTTTATTTTTAATTTTTTGAGACCTAATGCTTCCATTGAATGGTTTTCATCATTAGATCCATTATTCTTGTTTTCAATTTTTCAACTGGAAGATTTGACACCCTCTTGACTGAACGTGCCGTTATGAGATTTATTATTAGAGCTTGTGTCAGGGTCATCACAGTAAAGGAATTTAACGATAGTGACATTATTCACAAAGATGGGTACATTGATAGGTTCACTTGGTTCCCAGTCGATAAGTTCAGGATGTAATAAGGGTAAAAAGTCATCAGATTGACCAAGGTCAATGATAGTGAGGGTTTGAATAGCTATGTTGTCGAGGCTGTCAATAGTGATTTTGAGGTCTATGATATTACTTTCCTCCAAGTCATCTAGCTCACTCGATGTCTGTCCATCCTCACTTGAGTCATCGATATTTTTTTATTCAAATACAAGTGGTCTAGTCCCTAAGATTTGTCCCTCCTCACGTGTGGGTGCATACTGTTTTATGACATCAATTTGTATGTCTGTGTATGATACTTCAGATAAAAGATCCCACTCATACTCATTGGAATCTATTTCAGAACTATCTCTCATTTGAAGGATTCTTTCAATAGCTTTATGAGTCATTTCTTGTTTTGTTTCCTCTGTATAACCTAGTCTTGTTTTGTCCTTTGAATGAAGCATGAGAGGTTGAATGGGTTCTATGACGCCTTCCTTTCTTTTTCCAATAGGTCCTTGTCCTTCATACCCCATTTTCTCTAAGATAGCTTTTCCTTTTCCATACTGATCTATCTTTATGCTGATATTTGTTGATGTTGATGCTTATTCGTCTTTGTAGAGCCAATTAAGGATGACCTTGTCTTCTGATTCATCTTCTAGAGTACCTGCTTTTACAAATCTTTCATCCAAAACTATAGTAGGTTGTGATGATTGGTGTGTTATTTTTGATGGATTCCCATATGACCTTGGAGATGGTAGTAACTATGAAAGAAATAGAGATTTCCCAATGGAATATTCTCCCATGCCTTTGTCGGTTAATTGGATCTTTTCTTGAAATTTCTATGATAGAGAATTCAAGTGACCCTAATTGTCTGATAAAGTGGAATCAACAAAATTTGTGTCTTTTGATTGGCCCTTTTTCTCAACCCATTTAGATACAATGTTTAGTTTTTTTTCACTATTGGATGAACTAGAAGTGCTTGCTTCTCTATTATGAGGCATAAAAGTTTCTTGAGTTGTTTTAAGTGTGTTAAAATATTGGGGATTGTTGTAGTCAACTGATATAGTTACTTCTTCTCCATTGACTGGAAATTTTAAACAATGATGGTAAGTTGAAGGCATTGCTTGCATTTCATGAATCCATGGACGTCTGAAGAGTATATTATATGCTAGCTCTTTTTCTAGCACTTATCAAACTATATTCTTCATAATTGGTCCTACTTGAATAGGAAACACGACCGATCCCTTGGAGGATCTCTCTTCTTCGTCATAAGGTTTTATTGTTATTTTCCTTCTGTCATCGATAGCATTATCAGAATAACCTAGTGCATAGATCAATTTTAAAGTGCAAATGTTTAAACCATCTCCACCATCTATTAGGACACGTTTAACATAGTGTTTATGGATTAAGACTTCTATATGAAGTGTTTCATTGTGTGGATGATTAAGTGATACATCATCCTATTCAGAGAATGATAGATGATGAGGCATGGTTAAATATCCCACCATAGCTTGAAATTGAAAGACATAAAAATTATTGGGTATTATGGTGGCCACAAGAGCTTGTTCCAAAACCTCCTTATGAGATGGTGAAATTTTAAGTAGTTCCAATATCGATATTTGGGCCAAAATATTTTGAAGTTGATCAACTATGTTGTATTGATTTGAAGGGGTAGCAGTAGTTTTTGATGAAACTCCTTTCAATATGACTTTGGATTGCCCCTTGTTGTGACGTTGATTGGTTGGGACTCTTGCATCTCTCTGATTTTTATGACATTAATATGATTATTAGATGCGGTCATGTTTGGGATCAGATCTAATGGTATGATTTCATTGGTTCCAACGTTATTAATTTGATTATCAGTGACAATATCACTCTCAACCACAAAAATACAAAATATTGTCACATCATAAACGCACTTTACATTTTTACCTTTACCGTTTGTAGAAGAAGATTCTCCCTTTTCATAATTAGGTAAAGGACTCTTAAATGTAGTATGATCATTATTGGTTTGATGTCCTTCTATGAATACCTTTTTACTATTTGTAGACATCTAAATTTGATCACTTCCATATGATCAAAATCGTCTACTCTATTCATCTATTTCATTAATAGTAATTAAATAATTTATTTAATCATTATTTCATTTTCTTCTTAAGGTTCCTAAAGTATGTAATTGAATAATTAAATACTTTAACTTACACCTTTTATTCTCTAAATTAAATAAATAAGACAATTTATTTAATTTATTCATTTGATCTATTTGGATTAAAACCAATTTTTAATCCCTCTTTTTCTCTCTCCTTGTCACATTCTCCATAATCCTCTTTTAATTTGGAGTAAATTAATTAATTCACGATTATGATGTGCACCAATTAATCAAGATTAGTGTCACATCCTCCATAATCTCCCACTTGCTTCTAATTTCTCATTAATTATCCTAATCTTGTGTTTGTACAACCTTAATCAAGGTCATTAGCCACAATTTGACATACCTTTTTTGGTCAACCTTCCCATTTTCCTTTTTTGGCCTTGATTCCCTTTCCCATGTGAATTTTTAATTCACATTTATTCATCCTAGGTTCCTTTCCTCCACATGTGAATTTTTAATTCACATTTTATTCTTCCAAGGTTTACCCTATCCCCATGCAAGTTCTAGAAGGCTTGACTTGTCACTTTACATGTGCCAAGGATTTCTAGAACCTTGGGCGTGTCACATCACTCACATGTGAAAAATCCCCACCTTTTTGGAAACCCTCTCTTATCCAATAGATTCTTCCAATCATTATGAATTTTTAATTCACTTTTATTCCTCCAAGGAATCTTCTCATCCCCCAAGGTACCTACAAGGTACTTATCCTTCATCCACATCATGTACCTCTCTTCCACCTCATTTCCATATCATCCCACCCTATGTCATCTCACATTCCACATGTCAAGATGTGAGGGCTTGTGAGTCCTCAACTCACCATAGCCCTTCATCTTGAATTTGTTGGATTAATCTCAACCATTGAATTCTCTAGATAATTCAAATTATCCTATAAATACCCCCTCATTTCTCTCAAGAATAAAAAGGAAGTCTTTCGCTACCAAACTCTTGCCAAATTTCCATTTGCAACATTTTAGCTTCTCCATAGCATTTTTCATCAATCCATCTTGCATCTCGCATCCATTTAACTCCATATCCATCCAAGGAGCACACAAGACATCCAAAGATCAAGGGCCAACCAAGGAAGAAACAACATGAAGGTATAATCAAGCTCAATCTATTTCATCTTTCTTTTATGTTTATCATTTCTTAGGCTAATCATTGAGGTGTCCTCTTTTGTTTTATTCCTTTTTATTCCATCATTAGTTGTTTAGCATCTCACATTAGGAACATAGCATTTTAGGAGATCACACTATCAATCAAATCTTGGACTAGATGTTTCAACTGCATATAGTCATTTGTTTTATGTCCTTTGTTTTTATGAAATTCACAATAGTCTGCGTCATTCCACCAAGATGGTTTTACTTTAGGTTCCCAATTCTTGCTTTAGGTAAGGTGATAATTCCATTTGCAATAAGTTCTCGTTGTTTATTCTAGTGTTTTTCCCAATGGTGTGAATCTTCGTCGATTTGATGGTATTTGATATGATTGCGATTTAGATTCTCCATTGTTCAGATTGTTGTTTTGATTAACACTTTGATTGATGTTTTGGTCATTATTTTGATTGGTCTTTGCAGTAGTTGTCGTCAAATTAAATATTGGTTTCACATTTTGTGTGTCATTTGTAGCATCATTGTTTCCAGTATTTCTATTTCTTTGCCAAAACTTAGGTTTATCATTTTTGCCATAGTGATTTGAGGAATTTATTGTTTGATCCTTCATTGTAATGTTTTATCACCCTCTTTTGACCAAAGCTTCTTCAATATTGAGCCCATTTTCAATCACTTTCTCAAATGTAGGTGGACATTGTAGTTCAAGCCTATAGCTCATGTCATCAGTTAAGTTGTTAATGAATAGTTCCATCTTTTCTTCTTCAGGTATAGAACGAGGATATCTAGCAAATAACCTTTGTCATCATTGTAGAAATGAGAGGAATGTTTCACCTTTCTTTTGTTTCATGTTTTAAAGGTCTTTTATTGTTACCTCATGTTGAATATTAAAGGAAAATTGCGAGATAAACCTGTTGACTAGTTCTTCAAAATTTTGAATCCCTGGTTGTAGTTTAGAGAACCACTCCATACATTGACCTCCTAAGCTTCTTGAAAATAACCTCATTAGATAAGTTTCCTCTTGTGAAAATTCTAAACTCATGGTTCTGAATTCCCTCACATGGTCAATTGGATCTTTTTTACCATTGTACTTGTCATATTTTGGGAATTCACAATGTCTAGGAAATGGTATCATGTCCACACTTGGATCAAAAGGATAAGGAAAAATGTCTTGTAATGAGTACCTTTTTGTGGTTCCTTTTTACATATCCTAAAGTTTTTGTTGCATGTTTTGCATTTGATGAGTTAGTGTCACCACTTGATCTGTGCTTTGTGTGTTATTTGGTTCAATTTCAATTGCTTTAGGTCTTTCTTTTAATCGATTGATATCAAAGTCTTTTGGAAGTTTTGTACCTAGTTCAGCTAGCATCAAAAGGTATTTTCCCATATCTTGTTCTAAGACTTTTTCCATAAATTTATGGAAATTGGGATCTTGTTGTGTTGTTTGAATGTCCTCTTGGGTTATTTCATTCGTGTCTTTTTGGTGGAATCTGTGAAAGGGATTTTCTTCAACCATGGTGTTTGGTGTTTCAATTTCCTTTTCTCTAAGTTTCTGTCTTTGTAACCTCGCCAAAATTGGCATACAAGTGTTTGTTATTATCACTAAACTTTGATCTTTTTGTTTGGATGAGTGTCAAGGGTATTAACTTAAGTCGAATAGAATGATAAATTCTATTGATGTGACTAAGCTTAAAATTTGATTATTTTGTTTTTGTTTCTTGATTGTAGGATGAAAAAATCTTGATAAAGAAACTTAATGTAATAATTCCGAATTTGTGTTTGATGGTTTAGACACTTTAAGGTTGCAAGATCTTGTTTTAATTTGATAAAATTTGACTTGTAAGGTCTTATTTTTCCAAGTTTAAGACATTGTTTGGATTGAGATTTTTTTTTTGTTTTGACAAAGATCCAGGTTTTGATGTCAACAGTCTGATACCAGTTTCAAATAGCTCTTTGTTTTCTTGTTCTGTGGATGTGCTATAACAGATCGCATATGCATTAAAATAGACTATGGATGTGCTAAAATGTATGCGTTGTCAAATAGGGTATATGCGCTAAAACAGACTATGGATGCGCTAAATTGGAAGTTGTCAGGATGTTCACAGTTTTGTCTGTTTATTCTGGTGTGTGTAATTTTCTAACCAGTGAAGACAGTGGATGAGTATTTTGCTTGTAAATCTCAGATTTTGACGATCTATTTGGATGATACCTTCAAAAATAACTTTACACACTAAATCCAAATTGTAAACATTTGTTTTAGATTCTATGCATTAAACATGTAGTGAGTGTTCTAGAATCTAGTCTGATTCTTTCAATTTCCATAGGTTTTGACACAAATACAAATAGTTCAAGCACTTTTCTATCTCAAGTAGTTCACTTAGAATATCATAGCCCACAACTTGCAACTATGTCATCTCACATAGCCTTGCCACCCCCTAGAGGGCACCCATGTTTTTTCCTTTCCTGAGTCTTAACCAAAGTCGAATCCTCCAATTTTGGGGGAAGATTCTTCCCTCCCCTTGCACCGTGATATAAAAAGTGTTTGGAAACTAACACAGTTGGATTCTACACTAAAGTTTGTAGATAGGGTATCCATTCAAAGTGACTAATGATAAAATCCCTTAGGAGACCTCCCAATCTTTAGAAAAAATATTTTGGGGATGGTTATCTTTGCACCCTTCCGTTGAATTATGGGTTTCCCCAAATTTATTTTTGATTATAGTGGATTGGAAAACCTGGCTTTGTTTTTTCCCGCTTAGGTCGTTCCCGTAGGGTGAGTACTTTTTCCCACTACGGTAGACCTTCTAAAGGATTTAATAAAGCATAAAAAGTGATTCTAGCATTTTGATCACCCAATGGAGGGAAGAGTATAGGCCTATCACTTCAACCATAGTAGACAAGGTGTTAAATTAATCCTTTACTTAATCTAGATGCACTATTTTAAACAACAAAAAAACAATGATTCAAATTAAATCCCTGCAAACACCATTAGAAATTTATGTGAATTTTGTCTTTGACCAACGTATGTTTTCCAACAAATATCTTTGACAAGCGTATTTCACACCTAGAACACATAAAACAATGATTAGACTTCGGATTTTTAAAATTTTGCAAAGTTCATATGCACCATATAGTTATTAGATGCACCAAAACAAAATGTCGATGCGCTAAAATAACAGATCTATGCGCTAAAGAAATTGATGGATGCACTAAAAGAATAGGTCTATGCACCGAAAGAAAACTCCCTGACTGGTGAAGTAGGAACTTCAGATGCACCAGAACAATTGTCAAATGCGCTGGAATATTTGGTGGATGCACCGAAAAATCTCTCAATCATGCTAAAAGAAAACACGTTAGAAGCCTGCAAGGATAATTTTTCAGGGAAAAAAGATCAAAATATGGGGTTTTTGTGCCCCACGGTGGGCACCAAAATGTAAGTGTGGAATAAGTAACGAATAAAATAACAAACAACACTTCTTAATAAGACATTATATCAAGAGAATAAAAAATAATTAATCTAATTAAAATAGGAAAACTCTTGAAACCATCATATTGTTCTCTATCTCCAAAGATTTATTAAATCACGGGGCTCTCATATTTGGTAAGCATTTTGACTGTTAAAATGCCAATCTAGAGAATGAGATGCTGCTAAATGCAATAATCCAATCCTATATGATGATGATTAAATGATAATGATGAAGCTACTGTAATCTAAATTGACATGAATATGATAAAAGGAAGCTACAGTAAACTATGATGCAACCATGATTATGATTACTATTTCTAAAATGCTATAATTAATTATTGCTAAATGATAATTCTATTGCTAAAATGCTTGATTTCTCAATTGCTATTCCTACAGAGTAAGTTTGCACAAACTTGGGATCTTTTTCTTGTAGAAAGAGGTTATATTTATAGATTTCTCAGCAACACATTTGTGTAGGGGCAGCAAAGCAAAGGTCTAGATTTGATTTGAAGAATTGAATGGTGAAGGATGAAGAAGCCTGAGAAGATTATGGAGATTTTTCCTCCCCACAAAAACATTCAACCAGATGATAGGAAGAATCAATGGAAGAAGATGAAGAAGTTTGCCTGCAAATTTGTCTCCAAAATTTCTTGTGAAGGTTGAGATGAATTAAATTAGACATATACTATCCAATTTGGTAGGTGCAACTTTTGAGTGATAAGAGGAAATAGTTGTAGAATATCCTCTAATTGAATATTTAGATTTATTCAATTTAGGAAAAGAAGATATTAATTTAATAAAACAAAACTATAGAAGTCTATGTTTATTAAATAAATATGGAGAAAGTGTGGTAATTAAATAAAACAAAGTAGAAAACTTGTTTATTTAATTTAGATGGGATGATGATAGATAATTAATAGAAGAATTTAATAATGATAATTAAATAAGACAAAGTATTAAATTTGTTTATTTAATTAGGAAGAAATAATATAATAAAGATTTGAAGAATTAAAAGATGAACTATATAAATAAATATTTCTATTTATTTAATAGTAGAGGAATTAAAGGTTGATTAATCAAATAAAATCGTATTTAATTAATTAGATTATCTAGACCATTTTTAGGTGTATACAATTAGTGTTAGCTTCCAAATGATAATAAAATTAAATGCACTCTATGCCAAGAATGTGCACACAAGACTTGATGTGGGTGAGGTGCTAACATATGGTGAAGGAAACTGAACTATAACTAAAATTAAAATACAACTGAATGCAAAGAGGCGGTGAACCAACCATGAGAGATTTCCACACATCCACTAACTTAGCGAGGGGGGGGGGGGAGATTACAAAGAAAAACTAGTTCATCCACTATGGCAGGCATCCACTCAATAGTGGGAATTCGCCACTTTTCAGTGGGTGATAAATGAGAGGTTAGTTTGTTCTTTCTGCACACTGACAGTAAACCATCCAAGGGTTACAAATATGCGAAAATTAGCACTAAAATATGAAGCAAGTTAAATGACTGGAATAATACTACTGTTTACAGTCTTACAATGAAAAAAATTTCAATTTTCAAGTGTTATTACAATCTTTACAGAACACAATGAAATAGATGATCTCCCACTTGATAATATCTCAATTATTCAAGATAGAAACCATAATAAAAAATTAAAATAAGTCTGATATAAAAATCTGCAAACTAAAATTTTGAACCAACAACCAATGAAATCTCCAAATTGAACAAAACTCTTGCCACACTCTACAAACTCCTATGAAACTGAAAGCTCTTCAAAGAAATGATTAGGCGACCTTAAAACAAACACTTTCCAAGCTTCAAACTCAACAAAACACCAAACATGGATCCCAATGCATTTAATGCATGGTACGACCCTAGGAGAGGGTTGACCTCACTTTAAAATTCATCCCCTTCACTATAAAATCCGCCCTTGCACAAAAAGAGATGCCTCAAGCATACAATTTGAAATAACCAATACCCATGTGCAAATTAAATTTACCCTTGAAGCTGTATTAAAATTCGCCTTGCAGCCATGACTAAACCAACAACTTAAAAACTTAAGAAATCTTCAAAATTAATTAACCATGAAGCTCAATCTGCTAGTTTGAATGAGAAGTAGCCATAAAACCAACTAGGTGTTATCTTTCAAACACAAAATTGGACAAATGTTAGGAGGTAAGCATTCCTTGAAGCCAAATTCATGAAGTCATTTCGACAGCATAACATTAGCATAAAACAATGGATGCAAAAGCTGGAGCAAACACTCTCTTAAATAGAATTCTCAGATGACCTTTCACCTTCCACCTTTTCCCTCCAAGAAAGTACTCCCATTCTCTTTTTGAAATATTTTACTTTTCAAAATATTTAATTCTCCCTTAATATGGCGTCTAAATCCCAAGGCATATTAAAACAATATAAAATATCAATTATTCCCTCCATGAGGCATCCACCCTTTATGACCACCTTTTAAAACAACTTCAAGTCATAACACTAGGACAAGGGGTCAATTAAAAATATAACATTAATGACTTGTAATAACTTATTTCTCCAATATCTCACCTCAAAATCCAAATTGAAACATACTCAAATGCTTTGCCTAAAATGGAAAGCTCACAATGATGTTGTCAACTGGATCACTACTACGATTAGAACTTACTAAAAATAGTAAATTCTGAGAAATGCCAAAAACCTTCAAACGATGGAAACCCTAATTTCACCTTGACAAACCTATGGGCCTCTAGAACAAGCTGGCAAGCACAGAAGAGCGTATGGCTAAAAATGGGGACATTACAATCTGTCCTTCCCAAAATTGCTTGTCCTCAAGCAATGCCACAACACTCCAAACCGATCCCACCAAACATATAGGATTAAGAGGTCCCATGTCCATCTCTAACAAACCCCACCATGTTGATGCTGCTCCATTTTGATCATACCAATGATATCATTGCACCAGAATCACACAAACCATCCATGCAACCTCAAAGAGATGATATGCTTGAAATTCAAACTGAAAAACATGGAAGGAATGGAATCAAAATCTATTAACCTTTCATTCCCAATAAACCCCGAGGAGTTAACATCTGCAATGTCACTGTCAATCACCATTCTGAGAGCAAAGAAGATTAATCTAAACAACTCAAAAATATTCTCATCAACATAACTCCTCAAAGCACCAAACCGAATCAAAACAAAAAGTGTGACTCTGTCATAACTATTTGCAAAGGAAAAAAGAGCTCTTTGCAAGGTCATAGCAGCTGCATTCTCAAGATTCCACAAGGATGTATAATTCCTCCTCTTAGTAATTCTGAGATATTCTTGACAATTTCTGAAAACTTCCACCAATCTCTTCCCAAAAATCTCAAAAAGTTGAACCCAATCAAGCAAGGGTTCGCTGCCCCAAACACTAGTGCAAGAGATTTTACAATGAAAGCCTCTATAAAATAACTTAAGCACCATGCAAAACTGATCCGAATCACAATGAAACATCATTTCCCACTTTAGAGGCCATAAACCATCACTGGAAAAAGATTGTGAAGAGAAAAAATGAGTGTACCAGCTGCCCAAGAAATCTGAAATAAACCACCTAAAGTATGATTTTAGGAAAATCAACATACAAAGAGTTGAATAGCTACTGCAACACTAGAAATTAACATCCATAATATCTCAACTGTTTATGCCCAAGGCTGGAAACATCCCCTCAAGAAACTCCAACTCCTCATTAAACCATCATTTGTTCGATGTATCTCTCCAATCCACAAGTAGATGAACCAAAAGAACCATCAAATGATTGGTAAAGATGGGGACAACATCAAAGACTCTAAAAATTGAATCCTTATCTCTCCAAGGATCCCTCTTTCTACTTGTAACAATTTCCATTAAACCATGTTGAGAATTCCAAGCACGAATTCCCAACCACAAATAAATTCCAACACATTGGGAAGAATTCCCAACATATCTCCAAGAGCTATAGTGAAAGTCTTGTACACAAATCCATGTAATCAGCTGCATAAATCAATGCAAAGTTTGAACATTTCATGACCAACATTTTAGAATAACCACTAATCAACAATGCAAAATCTAGAAACCAAAGGGCCAAGTCTAAAATTTTTCCAACAATTTGATGCATATTTTGAGATCTAACCAAATCAACCATCTTAAGATAGGTGGTACTCTTCCCTTGGTTAATGTTGAGTGAAGACTTGCAAGTTCAAGTTTGGACACCATTAAATGTTCATTTACTAAACATCCCAAGAGAGTGTTGCCTGACATATAGCTTGGATCCACCAACATTATCTAATGCTTGACTATAAAATCATGCATGTCAAAATCATAAAACCTCTTACCAGTGTCATCCACAAAAATTTTTAATCACCTTATGATTTAACAAATTATGTGAAGATAGTGGATTATTGTACACAATCATAGAAACAATATTTCCTTCATCCCTTTCATTGGTGTCTTCATAGTACTCATGCACATCTTCTTCAACTTGAGGATGCCCATCATTAGTTAATGATCCATAAAATATAATGTGATGAATACCAGACATATTACTAGTCATCACATCTAGCTCGTGGTTGAAAGCTATCCCTTTTTGAGGAAAATTCTCTTCCCAACTCAAGAGTTCACATCCTTGATTTACCTTCCAATCACCATCAATATATTGAATCTCTTTGGCATTATGTATTGTTTCAACATTATGGAATTCATTTATTCCTTCAACTATTTTCTTGATCTCCATTAGCCTTGTACTAGCTTCTTGTTCCATAAGTGTGGCTGCAATAGGAAATTGATTTTCTATTTTGCATAAAGAATGATGAGATAAGGTAAGATCAAGGCAAAGCCTATCAACCTCTTTCTCCTTCTCTTGGTAGGCATCATAGGTCTCCTCTGCAAAATTAATAGCATTATCCCTACTGTGAGAAAATGCAAATAAATTATCTTTATTGATTCCAATGTTTCTTTGATGGTTTGCATCTTGGAAAGAGTATCTCCATCCTTAACTCCATTTTGTCTCTCTTCAAACTAAATCTTCCAGTAGAGCTCTTCAATATAATTGTGTGTGCTATCAAATATTTATAATGTTTTAACAAATTTCTCTTCTGAAACCATTAATTTATCTTTCAAAACTTGCAGCTTTTTAGGCCCTTGATCACAATCAACAAAGAAGCTTTGCTCATCAAACATCAAATTTTCTGAATTATTTTCATTGACATGATTTTCAAAATCAGCTTCCTTTCTAATCTTTTCATTGCATAATTCCTTAATAGAGGGTTTGTCAGTAATATCTTCAAGCAATGAATCATAAAAAGATTCCCTTTCTTGCTCCCCCAAGCATTTCATTGTCAAAAAACCTAGATCCCATGGTCTCATGAATATCTGATTTTGTTCTGAACAAATATGCCCAACAAGCTCTCCATGAATGGTTTATTTCTTCAATACATCACCATTAGAGAGATCAAAGTAAAACACACTAGAGTTATAACAATAATTAGCTCTATCATTAGGAACACCTATCTCAAAAAAATCTACCCCAAAGTCATTTTGAAGTAATTTTAGCATGGGAGAGTCTCACTCATATTTTGAATTATCATCAACAAAATGATGTTCATGCTCCAACTTAGTTTCTGTTTTGAGATTTTCAACGACCTTAAACTCTTCATTTGCTGCATTTCCTTCAAATAAATCATTCTAAAGGTCTATCATATATTCCTCTTGATTAATGAAGTCTTATTTTTCATACAACAACTCTGTGGATTCATCTCTCTTGTTCAACATGATCTTCTTCTAAAACCTCAAGTGAGTCGATTTGATATTCTTCATGCTCTTCTAAAAATTTGGTTGCCTCTTGGCACTCTTCTATTGAATGCATCACCAAATCCATATTTGTAGATTCTTCCTAAGATTCTGCTACCAAATCCACATGATGCCAAATTTCATTATTTTCTTCGACAAATGAATTCTCCACATTATTTTGAATTGTCTTCATCAAAAGGGGCCTCAATTTCTCCTCACATTGATTAAACAATTCATTTAACAACATATCAGCAATAGGAGAAATATTTTCTTTACATTCAAATACTTCCAAAAAGAGTGATTGGACATTTGGTGGAATTTCATCAACCTCCTTAATAGTGACAACAAGAATATTCTTTATAGCTGCAATAAATCTCTTTTCTTGTTCACTCCAAGTGGATATGAAAAGGTGGTAGATCAAGTGATCAATCTGATTTTGTATTTCCAAATCTATTTGCAAGTTACTTGTCCTAAGATTTGAAAATATCTTTAAGATAGCAACTCTTCTAGGAAATTGATTGCTACTGGTTTCATCAAGATCTTGGAAAATTTCTACTATCTTATGATGGATATTCTTCATAGTTTCATCATCATAAGGCATTAATGGTGCTACAATCCTTATAACTTCACTAAATCATGAAGTAACCAAAAAACTTATTTCTTCCTCTAGACGCCCTATCCAATAGGGATGAATCAAAGTAGTTACTATAGGAGATAATGCCTTATTCAATAATTCAGTAGGAGATTGTTGGATTTGGATCAAACGATATTCCAACTCAAACAATATACTCACTTCTTCACCTCTAGTCTGAAATTCTTCATTGAGCCTTGCACCTGCAATGGAAAGTGACCTTGCCAAACTTCTTTCCTCTTTAGAAGACATAATCACATCTGACTTCTCACAGTTCCTAGACTTCAGAAAATGTAACATCTTTGGTACTTCTAAAAATTGAACCTGAGCTTAGTTCTGAACTCTAGTGTAGAATCTGATTTCTCTATCACTCTTTTGACAACTAAGCTCCATTTTTCACAAGATGACAGGATCTTGGCTTTGATACCACTGAAATGTGCCAACCAATTTTTTCTTTGAGTTGTGACAACACTATGCCAATTGATTAGCATTAGCTTCCAAATGATAATCAAATTAAATGCACTGTACGCCAAGAATGTGCACACAAGACCCGATGTGGGTGAGGTGCTAACATATGGTGGAGGAAACTAAACTATAACTGAAAGTAAAATACAACTGAATATAAAGAGGCGGTGAACCAGCCATGAGAGATTTCCACACATCCACTAATTTAGCGGATGGAAAATATTACAAAGAAAAACTAATTCATCTGCTACAACAGGCGTCGAATCAATAGTGGGAATTCACCACTTTTCAGTGGGTGATAAATGAGAGGTTAGTTTGTTCTTTCTCCACACTGGCGGTAAATCCAAGGGTTACAAATATGTGAAAACTAACACTAAAATATGTAGCAAGTTAAATGATTGGAACAATACTACTGTTTACAGTCTTACAATGAAAAACAACTGCAATTTTCAAGTGTTATTACAATCTTTACAAAAAACAATGAAATAGATGATCTCCCACTTGATAATGTTATTGAAGATAGAAACCAAAATAAAAAATTGAAATAAGTCTGATATAAAAATTTGTAAACTAAAATTTTGAACCAACAATCAATGAAATCTCCAAAGTGAACAAAAATCTTTCCGCACTCTGCAAACTCCTACCAACTGAAAGATCTTCAAAGCAATGATTACAACCTTAAAACAAATACTTTCCAAGCTTCAAACTCGAAAAAACACCCAACACACATCCCAATGCATTTAATGCATGGTACGGCCCTAAGAGAGGGTCAACCTCAGTTTAAAATTCATCCTCTTCACTATAAAATCTTCCCTTGCACAAAAAGAGGCACCTCAAGCATACAATTTGAAAGAACCAATACCCATGTGCAAATAAAATTTACCCTTGAAGTTGTATTCCAATTCGCCTTGCAACCATGACTGAACCAACAACTTAAAAACTCAAGAAATCTTCAAAATTCATTAACCATGAAGCTCAATCTGCTAGTCTAAAGGAGAAGCAGCCATAAAACCAACTAGGTGTTATCTTTCAAACACGAATTGGACAAATGCTAGGAGGTAAGCATTCCTCGAAGCCAAATTCATGAAGTTATTTTGACAACATCACATTAACATAAAACAATGGATGCAAAAGCTGGAGAAAACACTCTCTTAAATAGAATTCTCATATGACCTTTCACCTTCCACATTTTCCCTGCAAGAAAGGACGCCCATTCTCTTTTTGAAATATTTTACTTTTTCAAAATATTTAATTCTCCCTTAATATTGCATCCAAATCCCAAGGCATATTAAAACAATATAAAATATCAGTTATTCCCTCCAATCTCCATGAGGCATCCACCCTTTATGACCACCTTTTAAAATAAATTCAAGTCATAACACTAGGACAAGGGGTCAATTAAAAAATATAACATTAATGACTTGTAATAACTTATTTCTCCAATATCTCACCTCAAAATCCAAATTCAAACATACTCAAATGCTTTGTCTGAAATGGAAAGCTCGTAGTGATGTTTTCAACTGGATCACTGCTAAAATTAGAACCTACTAAAAATAGTAAATTCTGAGAAATACCAGAAACCTCAAAACAATGAAAATGCTAATTTCACCTTGACAAGCCTACGGGCCTCTTGAATAGGCTGGCAAGCACAAAAGGGCATATGGCTAAAAATGGGGATATTACAGTTACTTAATTTTATTAAAATATTTAATGGGCACCTTAGTATAATAACTCATTGGAAAGAGGATGAATTATTTTAAATCATGGATGTATAATATTGGGAACTTGTGTATGAAATATTATCATTATTTGATAAAAGGGTCTTTTGGAACAAAAAGGAGCTTTTAATTAAAAAGTGAATTTTAAATTGTATCTTCTGAAAAGTTGTGCGAGAAAAGTATATAAAGAGGTTTGGTGAGATCATCTGTATTATGAAGATTATTTGATTTTTTCTTGTGAAACCCTTCTAAATTTGTGGGATGAAAAACCTCTTGGAGAAGATTAGCCATGGTAGTGAAAGATCTTCCCTTGTTGATTGCCGATAGATTCATCCTAAGTCTATGTTGGTGCTTCATTGTTGTGATTTATGAAAATGAATTGTAGGTATGATTGAAGATCAGTTTGTGAAGCCTTGTAGGAAAGAAAAAATATTGAAGATATTTGCAGGCAAGAAGGGAACGCAAATAGTGAGAAGTTTATGGAATATATTCATCATATTTGATGTTGGGAATGGGAATATCATTGGGTTTACTATTGAGTTTGGGAATTTTGTTGTTGCAATAAGTTAGAATTTCTTCATAATATTGGACACCACATTGGGAAGAGTTTGGGACTCTAAGTTGTATAATTTATTTTTTGTTGTCAAAGACATTCTACAACCATCAAAAATTGTGTGCATCAACTCTTCAATTTTTTCTTAAGCTCTACTCAGTTGTGGGTTGCGCAAAAGGTCAGGAATATATCAATATTTTTTCTATGTATTGACCTTGATGTTGTTAGTTATACTCAGATATATATATATTTATCTAGATGTATTTTATTGATAAGGGAAATCAACCAACTATTTGTTTTAATGTCTATCAATTTCATGAGAATTTGGGTATTAAAAATGAATGCTTGGTAATTTAGTCATCAAAAAAATTCAACCACATTACAAAAAAAATAGAAACTATCATAGAGAGTGTGCATTCCATGTGTTTGACTAAGTGTCTACAACCAGAAATCAAAAAAATTAAGTGCAAAAATAGGGTAGGGTTCTTATAATGGTATCGAAGCATGCATGATTGTTTATGACATTTGTAAAAAAATAAAAATACTCTAGTACAAGTTATTACTGTGGTATCAGAACATAGAGTATCTTGCTAGCTTGTTGGGAAACTAAAATTTGTTGAATATGTTGAGTTCCATGTCAGTTTTCAATGACGAAATCATGGATGATAGAATGAACTCTTTGTTGGAATCAATAAGAGAAATTAAGGATACAATTTAAAAGAGGATGTTGCAAATAGGCTTTATATAGTAGGAAGGGATCTTAAGAGTCTACATCAATCAAAGGTTATTTACTCAGTATGTTGAAGGTGGTGGAGAGTAGTTTGTCTATGATAGATCAGTTAGATTCAAATAAATTTCTTTGGGAAATGAAACCATCAATGACTTATTTGATTAAGACAAGGGTGATCCCACAAAACTAGTTTACAATTTCATTGAGGAAGGAGAATTGCAAAAAATGTGCCCATGAAGAAAATTTTAGGTTTTGGGGGGTTCAAACGAAGGGGGGTTCGAGCAAATTCAAAAGGGGTTTGCTTGAACCCCCCATTCGAGTGAACCCTATTCAATGACGGGACCCACATTTTTCTCATTTTCCAGAATGGAAATAAAGGAACATTTTGAAAAAGGGGGATTCGTTCGAACCCCCATTCAAGAAAACCCCCCTTCGCTCAAAATGTCAAGGGGGGTTCGCTCGAAGGAGGGTTCGAGTGAACCCCCCTTTTTCCCCCTTCTCCCCCTCTTGCGCTAAATTTCTACAAAAAATTTCCCTTCGAAGCTCAGGTTGAGGATGAAAATGGAGGAGACTTCATAGACCCAATTGGATGATGGTAGTCCTCAAAACGAGCTATCCATCAAATATAATTTTAATATGTTTTGGTTTTATTATGTATTTTTTTTAGATTTGATTAAACAGAGGGTTTTCACCAAAAATCAAGCTCTTTATTCTACACGTGGAAAAATAGCAAATTATCAAAAAAAATTTAAAAGTATCAGTGCACTAGATATTGATGTCCCTGATCCAACAAAAAACAAATGAATTTTGATACATACAAAAAAATTTATGTTTTTTTGGCCAGTGAATCATGTCTAAATTGTAACTGGTTTGACTTTGAAACTTAATTAAGAAAAAAATACTGAATGAAATGCTATGATACCAATTCCATGCACTATATATCATAGTTACAAATTTAAATTCAAATAAATTAGAATTTTATCCTTCATAGAAAAAAAATTATGTGTTAGCCAGTAATGTCACTCTTTAAAAATGGTGTTTACTGTTAAAAACTAGTTTTTGAAGGGGATGGAAAAAGAAGTGCAATCTAATTCAAAAAAAATTGAGAAAAATATATTTAGAATCTATAGACAAAATGTCACAAATCACTAGTTTGCATCATCTTCAAATTCCTCGCGGTTTAGCCGCTATAGGTGCCTGGAAGTGAAGATTCAGTTAAAAAATTTAGCTCAATGTCTAGTTTGGTCAGAAATTGTAAACGAGTATTGTGGGATCGCCCATAATTCTTACCAGATAGACAAATAATGAGGTGACTTATTATTACTTCATGTTTGAGAGAAATTATGAGAATTTCAATACCTAAATCTCCTTACAATGATAACACTTGATGGAAGGGATACTTCAGTTGTTAGTGGATAGTTTCTAGGATTTGGATGATATCACATGTTATCATTTTTCTAGAAAGGTTACCATTCTTGAAATATTTTCAAAACTTAGATTGGGAAACATCATGTTAGATTTGGGATTGGATTATTTGATTCACCAATTTTTTCACCATTTATTTGCTACAATCAGAAAATATCATGTCAATAATGTTATTGCAACCATATAAATCATTATGATTTTGGTTATTAATGAAAGTGATGATGCGCCACAATTACTTTTTTATCCTATTGGCTAATTGAAGGAAGGGTAATCAAAGAATCTTATCAATTGAGTAGGCCTTAACTAAAATGGTGATTTCTCAGTGTGAGAAGAAGTTGAAACCTCTCTTGGAAAATGAGGAGCGTGAGGAAGAAGGATTCAAATCAGAAATGTTTAATGAAGAAAATGCCTTATCACATGAGGAAGGTATGATAGAGCCCCGGATGAAATCTTAGCCATGCATGCAAGTATTATTGATGAGATTGTGCATGAGGGAAAAAACAAAATAGTAGCCTTGGTTGCAAGTTTAGACCAATCAAATGGGATTGTTGTGACTACCAAGTTCCTTAATGACACTAGTGGAGAAGATGCAAATGATGACATTGTTGAGATCACTAATGCACTTTAAAAGAAGAGCATGTTGAAAGAAAATATTTTAAAGTCTCCAAATCATCCTATGATGATAGTTTAGATGGGTACTAGTTTGATTTCTACATAGAGCCTATGGAGAGGAGTGTTCATAATAGCTTCATTCTCTTTGATTTGGAGAGTGATTTTTTTATGGAATTAACCACTTGTGAGGTACACGACAAGTATACTCTTTCAGATAAAATACAAGTCATAGATCCATGGGATCTAAGAGTGTTGGCATCTAAATCTAATGAAATAGTTTGGGATGAATTCCTTTTTATCAAAGTGATGTCATAACTTTGAAACCTATATTATGTAAAAAATATGACATTATGGTAGTTGATTTTGAGAGGATTGATCTTGAAGACAAATTAGAAATTTTAATGCAAGGAGCTAATTTTGATCTAAGGCCTAGTGAATCACACGGTTTGAAGGATAATCTACCATTCCTAAAAGAAGAAAGAATAGTTCTAGAGACCAATGAAGATGAGAAAAGTTATGAAGGAGAGGCATACGAGGCTTAGGATAGCCATGGAGACATTGCTAAAAGGTATGAAGAAAATTTTGATTTTTACATTCACCATAATAACAGTCCACTAAACTTCATGGTCTTGACATTTATGAGTGAAGTTGGAAGAATAAATTATTGGTGTCAGTTGAAATTGAAGTGCAAAATTTATCCAAATTGGATGACATGAAGAGTCTTGTTGAGAATTACATCCAAAAGTCAAAAAGATATCAATATGAACAAATTTTATCCCTTGTTGATTTGCAAATGATTAAGAGGATAATGGAAGAGATAAAATCAACATACTTGCACATGATCCATGATAGATACGTGGCTACCAAGCTTGAAGACAAGGCTTTATTTTTATCCAAGGAAACAAAGGTTAAGGTTGATGAACTCACATTTGAGCTTAAATCAACTAGAGACTCATTAGGCAACACCCAAAGAGCATTAATTGAAGTAGATAATTAATTTAATATGGGAAAAAGGTTTAAGGAACAAGAGAATGAAGAAAGGGCCAAGGAAATCAAGCAAGTAATTGAAGAGCTTGATAGCATTTAAAAATATTATGATCTAATTCACTTCCCAAAGAAATAAAAAATTGGAAGCTTGGATCAGCAAGACGATTGGTTTGAGCATGAGGATAATGATAGAATTTAGTTTGTTGATAATCCATTGTTTGAGATGGATATTGAATTTTCTTTTGATAAACCGCTTTTTGAGGTAGATGATGGAGCACTTATTGATTTTAGGGTTAGGGTTGGTGATAATCACAAGATTTTGGATCTAGGTGAAATTTTTAGTTGTGAGATAATGAATCATCATTGGGGTTGTGGGAAAGATTGCATAGTTGGTATTTCTTTCCACCTCTAATCATCCTACATAGGAATTTTTATCCTTGCATGTAGATGGTTTAGCAAGCATTTCTAGCCCAAAAGTGGAATATTCTTCAATTGGTGGATGGTAGAGGTGATCTGGTCATTAGAGAATTCCTTCTAGCCATTTCCATGATTGAATTTTCTATGTATTCAAGGGAATTTCATTATCACAGCTACTGCCCTAGCATTACCACACTAATTTCAGCAATGTCAGTTAATGAGAAGATGGATTTTGAGTACTTGCATGTCTTATGGCAGTAGGTTGTAGGAGTTTTTTCAAACATGGTATAGTTAATTCTAACTTCCACATTGGCAAGTGATGCAGTCATTTCATGATGTTGGTATGTATATCTTCAGATGATGCATTGATGATTACAATTGGTTGTGTGAGTTGATGTTCGAGACCACCTTCTTGAGACTTGGAGATTAAGTGTTAATGAGGTTTTATCAATTTTTGATAGTCGAAGAATTCCCAAGATAACTATTTTTAGATTTGATACTATTGTCATATTTTACATTAGCCACTTGTCAGCTATTGAACCACATTATTTTTGGGATTCCATGATGGGATATGCTAAGGACCATGTTTTCATGTTGAGTAGATTATTTATTGCCTAGGTTCATATCAGGTAGTGGGATTGCAGGTGTAGTCCATATTGAGATGCTTTGGAAGGATAACTTAATTGTATAGATTTCAACCCTTATAGGTATCCCAGTTTGATTTTTGAGGATGATTACATTATTGGGCTACATGATAAAAGAGTGCAGATTGGGCATGATGGTTTTTCAGCTTTAATTAGAGTGGAACAACGACAACATGGTGGGATTTTTTATGTGATTGAATTGGGATCTTGAGATCACATTTAGTTGCAATATATGTCAGTCAAGTGTTTTTGACTTTGTGTTGGCATTGATTAAGGACAAGCAATATTTAGGGAGGGAGGATTATAATGTTCCCATTTTTTGTCACTTCAGTATTTTAGTTTGCTTCAGTTTTCTCGATGACCGCCAACCTTGTTTGAGAGAATGTTTGATGTTGGAAATGAGCTTAGTTTGTCTAGAGGACTACTATGCCACTTTCCAAAGTGAATTTTGATTTTTAGTGGGTTCTCCAAGATTCTTGGAGAGAGCATCTATTTATAGTAAGTCACTTAGTCAGGCCCGATTTTCATTATTCATCATTGGTATCATTACAATGCAGTCATATTTTGATTCTAATACTTTTCAACGATTTCCACAACTCAGGTGTATTATTGGTTTTAATTTAGTTATTTTACTAAGGTTGCTTAATTTTATTAAAATAATTTAATGGCACCTTAGTATAATAGCTCATTGGAAAGAGGATGAATTTTTTTAAATCATGGATGCATAATATTAGGACCTTGTGTATCAAATATTATCATTATTTTGATAAAAGGGTCTTTTGGAACAAAAAGGAGATTTTAATTAAAAAGTGAATTTTAAATTGTATGTTTTGTGAGCTCATTTGTATTATGAAGATTATTTGATTTTTTATTGTGAAACCCTTATAAATTTGTGGGATTGAATTTGGTTCATCTCATCCTTCTTGAGGATGAAAAACCTCTTGGAGAAGATTAGCCACAATGGTGAAGATCTTTCCTTGTCGATTGTTGATAGATTCATCTTAAGCCTATGTTGGCGCTTCACTGTTGTGATTTACAAAAAGGAATTGTATGTACGATTAAAGATCAAGCTATGAAGTCTTGCAGGAAAGACAAATTATTGAAGATATTTGCAAGCAAGAAGGGGACGCCAATAGTGTGAAGTCTATGGAGTATATTCATCATATTTGATGTTGGGCATGGGAATATCATTGGGTTTACCATTGAGTTTGGGAAGTTTTTTGTTGTAATAAGTTATAATTTATTCATAATGTTGGACATCACTTTAGGAAGAGTTTGGGGCTCTAAACTGTATAAGTTATTTGTTGTTGTCAAAGACATTCTACAACCATCAAAACTTATGTGCATCAGATCTTTAATTTTTGCTTAAGCTCTACTCATTTGTGGGTTGCACAAAAGGTAATGAATACATTAGAATTTTTTCTATGTACTGACCTTGTTGCTATTAGTTATACTCAAATATATATTTATTTAGATGTATTTCATTGATAAGGGAAATCAACCAATTTTTTGTTTTAATGTCTACCAATTTCATGAGAATTTGGGTATAAAAAATGAATGCTTGGTAATCTAGTCATCAAAACAATTCAACCACATTGTAAAAAACTCAGAAACTATCATAGAGAGTGTGCATTCCAAGTATTTGAATAAATTTCTACAACCAAAAATTAGAAAAATTAAGTGCAAAAATAGGGTAGGGTTCTTATAGAGGTATTAGTGCATACATGATTGTTTATGACATTTCCAAAAAAATAGAAATACTCTAGTATGGGTTATTATAGAAGGGTTAAAATAGTGTGCACTGGTCCATCTACAGTCCTAATTTCATGTCATTTGGAGTCATTTTTCATGATTTATTAAAATTATAGGTTTTATTAAATTCATAGTTATAGGCTACAATTTATGGATTTTTTTACATTTTTGAAAATATCGAGAAAAAATATTAGGGTTGTACTCTTTGAATTTTTTATTTTGAGGCAAAAATAGGTTTGCAATCACCCAATCAAGGTTTTCTCAATAAAAAAATATCTTTTTACACTATATGGTTGGACTAGATACTAGAGGCAGGGAAAATAATTCTTACAATCCTAGTAAGACTTATAGAAAAGGTGATTCATTAGTATAAGAGATGAGATCCATATCAATGGAAGAGGTAAGGGAAGAAACCAACAAAATAAATGAGTATATGAAACACTTGCAAGGAAAATAAAATACCATACAAGGAGATATATCTAGTATCCATAACATATTGTCAAGTATCAATGCTTATATCCAAAACCAATCAAAATCACAACCAAATTTATCAAGAAATAAAATTGGATATTTGAGGTTAACCAACCAAATCTAAATGATAGCACTCATATGAGATATGGAAAGACACTACCAAAGGTAGGTATGCACAATTGTGATGGTAAGGATCCATTGTCTTGGATAAACCAAATGGAGAATTTCTTAATGTACATGAAATTCCAAGTGGGAAAAAAGTGGAAATGGGTTCCCTATATCTAGTAATTGAGAATTAATTTGGAAATAGTTTCTCTATGCTCAAAGGAATAAAAATTCTCTCATTTTCATCTAGTCATTTTTTATAAAGGATCCATATTCACACTATAGAAATAGTGTGTCGAAGAACTACTTTAGTCAATTGGCTAAACTAAGAAAAATAGAATTGGCCAAGGATTATATTCAATAATTTAAAAACTCTCCTTGTTAGTTGATATAATTACAAATGATAACTTAAATAAATTGTCTCCAACAAGAGGCACACATATTTAGGCCTACTTTATGTCTAAATATTTTGCCCCAACATGTAGGGTAGGGGAAAAAATTAGTTCCTAGAAGTTATGGGTCCAATGGCATAAGAGAGAAGATATTCTCAACATAGTCATTCCCTCAACCCACTATCTATTGAATCCTCGAACAAAATGAAGATAAAACTGCTAAATGGTTATGTGTTAATTATGATAGAAAATATAGTAGATGACATAGATGTGCGAAAAATAAATTACATTATATGTTAAATATTGAATGAGTAAGAATACGATGATGAAGAAATATTAGGCAACTAGGAAATGAGTCATATAGGGAATCAGGAGATCCCCAACAAATCGTTTCTTATTTTTCAATTTCTTGAATTAGCACCCCACAAACTCTCAAGGTAGTAGGTTTCTTAAATAAAGAGAGAGTAACAAGGTTGATAGACTCAAGAGGAACTCCAACTTCATAAAAAAAAGTAAGTCACTTGTCTAAATTATTTTAGTTATCCAACTCTATAATTTTAGGTCATGATTATAAATGTTATTATCAATTTTTAATATAATTTCCATAACATCAAATTGTCCATGGAATAGTATAATTATGAATGTACTATGGTTGCTATCAAGTCATGAGTGCAATGTAAATTATGTTGAGAGTCCAATGGTTTAGTACTTTAGATACAATTAAGATGAACTTCCAAGAGGTATTAAGGAATTCTCATTTAGAAGGAAGGATAATAGAAATAAAAAAAATTACATGCAAAGTCTCCATAAATGGTACTCCATCATCAAATATAAAATAATTAACAAATGGAAAGATGGGTTTGTAGCTCAATTATTTTTATTATAAGCATATCAATCAAAGGCTTCCACACCACTTGATCTATAAGCAATTTTCTATAAGGATTCATTTTTTCAGAGATGTCAAAAGTATTGAATCTAAAAAGAGATCATGATCATGCCATTCAACTAGTACCATAAAACCAACCACCTAATATTAGGCCCTACAAGTATTCTTATGTATAAAAATGTGATATTAAGAATATGATTTAGGAGATGATAGAGGTAAGTATTTTTAAACATACTTAGAATGCTTTCTTCTCTCTCATGGTAATGGTGTACAAGAAAAATTATAGTTGGATAATATGTCCTAATTATATAGATATTGATAACTGCACCATAAAATATAAGTTTCCTATTCTAATAATTGTGATTTATTGGATAAGTTTAATAATCTTGTTTATTTTATGAAACTTGATCTTTATTTTGGTTATCATCGAATCAAAACTAGAGATGAGCATGTCCATAAGATATCTTTTTAAACCCATTAGAGCCATTATAAATTTTTGGTAATGTAGTTTGGCCTAAAAAATGTACCATCTATATTTCAAAGTTTAATGAGCTCTATCTTCAATCCATTTATAAACAAATTTATTTTGGTATTTTTGATGAAATATTTATATATAAAAAAATGTGCGAAGAACACTTGTTTCATGTAAATTAGGTTTTCAACATTTTTTAGTAGGATTTTTTATATTTTAACTCATGCAAATGTGTTTTGGATACAAATAATTGGAGTACCTATGTGTTGTGCAATTTTGGCACACGCCCCACTGAAAGTGGGGACCCTCTTTTGCCTGCCCTTTTGGCCCTATTCTGTGGCCTTGCCCCCCCTTCCGAGCTTGCCTTTGAAAATATCGAGGTT
The DNA here is from genome assembly GCA_007115665.2 of Sequoiadendron giganteum. NCBI lineage: Eukaryota > Viridiplantae > Streptophyta > Pinopsida > Cupressales > Cupressaceae > Sequoiadendron > Sequoiadendron giganteum. Next base: position 400,498,662 of record CM021106.1, read on the forward strand.
TTGGTCTTTGGTGCTGATCTTAGTTATGGGTGCCCTTTGTGTTGATTTCTTGGTGGTTTTGGGATCTCGCAGATGTCCTCTCTGGGGGTTGGTTAAGTTGGTTGCCAATTAGTTTAGACAATAGATTTATTAGTAGAATGACAAGCATGTTAGAAGATTAGAAGTTGGTTTTACATTTCAAGCAAGTGTTGTAATAGACCAAAATTGTTGCTAATGCAGTGATTTAATACAAAGTGAAGAAATTGTGCTATGATTGGTGCCTTCTTTTGGGATGAATAATCTTGCATGGTTCTTGTTTTATCTCTTAAATTGCTTGAAAACATTTGAATGTATCTTAGGTTTAGTTAATAATGCTTGTTATTTAATGCTTGGAGTGTTGTAGCAATCTCTGGTTCATACTTTGGGTAACTTCTTGATTATGAGAATGTTGTGCAAGGTCAACCTGTACCTGATACTGATGTGCTTAGTTCAACTATAGGCATTTATTCAGTTCCATTGAATGAATGCCCATAGTCTGAAAATATTTAACACCTTAAAAGATTGCACTATTCTCTATAAGATTGTAGGTATAGTCTAGGTTGAACAAGAATTAGTTTAAAGGGATTGGTCCACTCCAAGTATTTCATCATTTGCATGGTTAATCTTAGGAGTAGTGTTAATTTTAGGACTTTTGAAACCCTCACCTTTTTTTGTTTCTTTTATTATTTGGTTAGAACTAGAAATTTAAGCATCACCATATCTTAAAATTTGATGAGTTTAAAGCTTCCAGTGTTTGTTTGTAAGGTCCCTTTGTGATTACCAACATTTTCACATTTATCACTGAATTTGTTCCACTGCATTGTCAAGACCTGACACCCGAGAGACCTTGGGGTTATCTCTTTGTTCATAGATATCAACCTTTGAAGAGAGATAGGATAACATTTACTCTGTTTGAGTTGTTGAAGTGCAGAAAACATCCATCAACAGAATTGGCACTAGAAGGAGGGCCTGAATAAGCAAGCTGGAGCATTTTCTAAATGCCATCTCTCTTGAAAGGCTCAGAAGGAGAACTAGGTCTACACCAAGAGGATAAGAAGAAGAGTTTTAAGAATTACCACCTCCAACCAGGTCAAGAAGGACCAAAAGAAGGGAGGGGTCATCATGCAACCTATCATTTCCACCATCTTCACCCTCATCCACCTCATCTTCATCCAATTATGAGGTTGATTCCATTCAACAACCCCAACCGCTCATCAATCAACCTTTACCACCTCCACCGATGGCTTTCCTAGCAAATAATCCATCCCCTCTAACCTTCAACAATTACAATGGTATGCCCAAGAACCCTGAGCATTTTTGCTCTAAGTTTCACACGGATGACACTAATAGAACGACGAAGGAGCATATTAGGATTTCTTAGACTTATTTGAGAGATAGGGGGATTAATCATGAGGATGTTGTATGAAAATTTTTCCCCTATTCTCTAGGAGAGGAGGGTTTTTACTGCTACAATAATTTACTTGCTACATCCATTCATAATTGGGTTGAACTCGAGGTTGCATTTCTATAGAAGTTTAAGATTCATATTAGTGCTAGTGAGATTTATATACAGTTTACTAGGGTAAAGAGGGAGTTCAATGAACCTATAGGATCATTCAATAATAGGTTCCACTATGCATACACCAGATTTCAAGAACCTTATGTTGGGGATGATACCTCTGCCCTAGAGATTTATTTTGAAGCCCTTGATGGTCTCACATCCACCTTCCTTAAGTGGAGAACTAAACCTCCAACTACCTTGCTCACTGCCTATACGGAGGCTGTCAAGATCAGCACAGACCTGAGACAACACTTGTCAGGACCCCTGCCATCTTTGGGACCTACTGCTCACCCGGGCCAAGTCCAATCTCTCAACCAGGCTCTATTTAATCATACTCCCCTTATGAATCCTATTTCACAGCTGCCTCTGGTCCCTCACCTAGGTCATACAATAAACTAGGTCCAACCAACACCTGGTTATCCCCAAAAAAATGCTAACCATCCCCTCCATTCACAGTCACAGGCTGGTTTCCCTACATATTTGCAGAACTCAGAAGTTTTGAATCAGTCTAATGGTTCAGGGGAGTGTCAGGATACCCTCCAAACACTGCGAATCCAGTCCCTTACAACAATCTTGATAAAGAAAGGTTAGATGAGATAACTAAGCAAGTGAAGAAGTTGAACACAGAGGTAACCTACTTGAGGAAATAGAATAACCAACTCCAAGCTAATCAAAAGAGCATGCAATCAATTTATAACAGAGGGCAACACTATGACAAAAATTAGAACTTTGAAAGGGGACAAGGTTCTGGTCAGATCTTTGATATAATTCAACAAGGTGGACAAGGATTTGAGAGAAGATAGACACCTACAAAGAATAGGACATGGAACACTGGGCCTAACAATGGAGGAGTTCCCACTCCGCTGGATCAGCCATCCAATCAAGAGAAACCCCTAGGTGGTGTGTACCTACCAGAAGCAACTTTTTTAGGATGGTGTAGACTTCACAAGACAAGTCAATACTTTGAGCTTTATTGTCTTGAATTTGAAACTACTGCTTGCATATTTCAATATGAAGTTGAAAAAAACTCCATTGGCCAAGAATTGGTACCCTCAAATCCTTATGATTCCCCAGTATTGGTGTTGAATCGCGTCCCTTTTCCAAGAGATGAGGAGAATGAACTAGAAGAAGAGTCAAGAAGCTAGAATGGGGAGACAAAACAAGTGCTCAATGAAGATGAAATCTCTCATCTATTTAATGAAGAAACTAAGAACGACAATGGCCCATTGGATGAAGAGGAGGTTGATGTTGAAGAAGTAAAAATTTTTCAACAACCTGTCAGGAAGTATGATTTGAGGAGCAAGCCCCACAGGAATCCATAAGCTGGAGGTCCATTCATTACATCTGACCCTCCACATAATTTTACTACTCCACCAGATCCACATGCCAAAAAAAATCCATCCTACCCTCAGGTGTCGACACAATACCTTACAAAAGAAGGACAACCAGATGTTTCCAAAGGAAGCAATGCCGATGCAACAAGAAATAGGGAGACTGGTCATTCTAAGGAGGTCCACCCTGACATGAATGTGGAAAAACTAGGAGAATATGTCACTGAGGAACTTGAGAAAGTAAAGGTGAGTCTTTCTGCTTTTGAGTTGTTAAGAGTTCTTGAAATAAAAAATGTAGTCCTAGGGTCCTTTAATTCAAGTATGGAAAGACCAGGAGTAGCAATCAATGAGGTAATTGGAAAGCCTCCTAGTCCACAAGCACCCAAAGGCCCTAGTCAATCACAATCTGACGATAGGGGAAAATAAAAAGATAGGGGTCAGGTTGCACAAGCTGACTCACAATTGAGTTTATTCCAAGGCAAAATGGAAACCCCTCCTTTTCTGATTTCTATTCGTATATTTGGTAAAAATCTGCACAATTGCTTGTTGGATTCAGGAGCATCCAAAAATGTTATGCCATTTTCTATCTATAGAGCTCTTGGTATTACCCCTACATCTTCCCAAAAGAAGGTCACCCAATTGGACAAAAAAAAGGTGAATATAGCAGGAGAACTGAACAAGATTCCCATGCAAGTTACTTCAGACCCCAAAGTGCAACAGGTACTTAATATTCAGGTAGTGGACATTCTTGACACTTATGGTCTGATCTTGGGTAGGGACTTTACCAGAGCACTAAATGGATATATATCCACAAACCACTCTCACATGTGGCTCCCCTGGAAAGGAGTCCCAAATCAAATCGGAATTGAGAGGGAACCTAGAATGAAGTATGTCATTACTGAATATCAAAATACTTCAAATGAAATATTGGTGTCTGAGGTCAGCATGGGGAACTAGATCTCAGCCTCTCCTATTTCTGATATAGAGGAAGTCTTTATGATGCAAAGCTCTTCTGGTGAATCCACATCAGAAGCCAACAGTTTTGAGGTGCAATTTGAACAAACAGAGAAACTTGATGATCAGGCAAATAGATAACTTAGTTTGCTAGATAACTTCAAAGAGTTTATCCAAAAATGTGTAGAAGATCAGATTTAGCTGGGTAGAAATATGAACTGTGAAGAGTCGCTTCTTCCTAGTTGGTGCAGATTTCACAATGCTCCTCATTCTGAACTGGAATGTTGCTTATGTCAAACTGCAGTGTTGCAAATACAAGGATACATTAACACAACCCTAGCTGTTAAGGTAAACATACAAAACATTCAAAATGATCTAAAAGAAAAGAACCCAAGGCCTCCCGAATAACCTTCGGGTATCAACAAGGACAAAGGTGTCTCAAGAAAATTAGAAGCTAATGACTGTTGGACATTAAGGTTTGATGGATCCAAGTCCAAGCAGGGTGTTGGAGCAGGGCTTGAGCTGATTAGTCCTAAAGGTAAAACCTACTTTTCTACTCATAGACTCCAATTCTAGTGCACTAGCAATGTAGCCGAGTATGAAACTGTAGTTCATGGACTATTGATGGCATTAAGAAAGAAAGTCAAAATGTTGCAAGTGTTTGGCAATTTTGAGCTAGTGGTCAGGAAAGTAAGGAAACAATACTCATGTCATGATAGAAGGATGGCCAATTATAGGCACAGAGTATGGGATCTTATTGAAGGATTTGATGCCTTCAACATTTAGTTGATACCTCGAAGTAAGAATCAAACTGCCAATTCTTTGGCACAAGCAAAAAGTACATTGCAACCTTTATCACTTTCAGGCTTAAAGAAGTTCACTGTGGAACTTGTTTCGGTATCCTCAGTGCCTGACAATGTCACCAATATTTAGGTATTTGAAGATGATAAGCATATTCTTGATTTCATCACTAGCTATGATGTGTTTGATTCTCAAGTGATTGATGAGGTCGAACCTCAAGAGGCTAAAATGGACCTAGAAGGATTCCTCAATCTAAAGACTAATACCATCCCAAGAGGTATGGTGCAATTGGAAAGGATCTTTGATCTGGATAAGATAAGAGACCAAGAGCAGAAAATGAAAAGGGAGTCTCTCAACTGTTAGTGTGAAACATACAACATGGGGACCCAAAGTGATGTAAAAAATGTCTTTATTGGTAAGGTGTGCACCCCAAAGGAGAGACAAGGAATCATTAATTCCTTGCACACATATCGGGATGTGATAGCTTGGAGTTATGGTGACTTGAGGACATATGACACTTCAATCATTACACATACTATCTCCCTCAAGTCAAATGTTAGGCCATTCATGAAAAGATAGGGACCAATTAATGCTTTGCCAGAGCCCATCATTTAGAATGAAGTGTAGAAGCTACTTTCAGAATGAATCATATTTCCGGTAAGACATTCAACATGGGTTGCAAACTTGGTTCCAGTAAGGAAGAAAAATGGAGAAATCAGACTGTGTGTTGATTTTAGGAACTTGAACAGAGCATCAGAAAAGGATAATTATCCAGTCCTATCACTGGATGAAGTGCTTAAGATTGTTAATGGATCTTAGATGATGTCCTTTCTAGATGGGTACTCTAGATATAACCAAGTCATGGTCCAATACGAGGATAGGCACAAAACTGCCTTTACTACAAAATGGGGAACCTTTGCTTATAGAAGAATGCCCTTTGGGTTAATCAATGCTGGAGCTACATTCTAAAGAGCTATGGATATTGCCTTCAAAGACATCATTGGATATTACATAATCATCTACATGGATGATTTGACAGTCTTTTCTAAGAAGCGAAGTGATCATGTTGCAAATTTATGCAAAGTATTCTAGAAGTGCAGGGAATTTGGCATTTCACTTAATCCAAAGAAGTGCATCTTTGGAGTCACCGAGGAAAGCTATTGGGATATGTTATTTCAGATTGGGGCATTTCCATTGATCCTAAATGAGTGGAGGCTATACTAAAAATTCAACCCCCTGCAAGCAAGAAAGAAATGAATTCATTCTTTGGCAAGGTTAACTTTGTCAGAAATTTTATCACTGGATTTGCAGAGATAGTCAAGCCATTGAATTCCATGTTGAAGCAAGAAGAAAAGGTTGAATGGAATACAGAGGCTAGGGAAGAATTTGCAGAAAGAAAGAGAGCTATTATTGAGGCCCCTGTTTTGGTGAGTCTCGATTATGCTAAGCCATTCTATATCTATTCATTTGCTTCTGATCACTCCTGCGCTGGCTTGTTGACAAAAAAAAGTCTGATCAGGGGAATGAGCATCCCATAGCATTCATGAGTGCACCTTTGAAAGATCCAGAATTGAGATATCCTAATTTTGAAAAGAGGCTTATGCCTTGATCCGAGCTATGAAGAAGTTTAGACACTATATACTAAGAAACAAGGTCTTTGCTATAGTCCTTGATCCTGTAGTCAATTTGTTGTTGATGCAGAATGAATTGGGTGAACGCAGAGCCAAGTGGGTAACTATGTTGCAAGAGTGCAATATTAAAATTCAAATCATGAAGTTGGTAAGAGGGAAAGGACTGACCAAGACAATGGCAGAAATGGGTCCTGACCTTGTAGCCCAACACTATAATCTTGAATAAAAAATGGGTCCAGGGGACTGGTATGATGACATTCTCCACTATCTTTTGAATCAGCAGTGTCTCGAACACCTCAATGCAATGCAAAGGAGAGATATATGTTTGAAGAGTGGCAGTTTTATGATGAAATGAGTTGTTTTATACAAGAGAAATCATGAAGGTGTCTACTTGAGATGCCTAAGAAAGGAAGAGGTAGGGAGAGTGATGACTGAATTTCATGACAAATATGGCACAAGCCATGGTTCAACACCTTCCACTGCAAATCAGATCCTGAGAGCTGGCTATTACTGGCCTACCTTGTTCAAGGACACACATAACCACATGAGAACTTGTCATGCATGTCAGACTACAACAAACAGGGAGAGGTGTGAAACTCTTCCACTTCGGCCTATCGTAGAGGTAAAACCATTCGCACAGTGGGGAATGGACTTTATAGGTCCCATCAACCCACCTTCATCTACAAGGCACAGGTATATTCTTACTATAACTGATTACTTTACTAGGTGGACTGAGGCTCTTGTATGCAAGCAATGCACTTTTGAAGTGGTAATCAATTTCATGGAGATAGGAATCATTAACTGCTTTGGTTGTCCATTGGCTTTGGTTAGTGATAATGGTTCTTCATTTGCATCATTAAATTTTTCTAACTGGGCTTATAATAATGGAATTTTCATAAAATTTGCATCCAATTACTATCCACAAGGGAATGGTTTGGCTGAGTCTTCCAATAAGAACCTATTGACAGTTATCTAAAAACTAATAGAAAGGAACCCCAAGGATTGGCACACCCAGCTTAGATTTTCTCTTTGGGCAGACTGCACTAGGCAAAAGACATCCTTAGGAACCTATCCTTATCACCTAGTATACGGTTTGGAACCTGTCTTTCCCATCCAGCTTAAGATCCTTACCCTGCAATTCATCAATGAGTACTATGATGGATGGGATAAGCGTGAAGCTTGCTTGATTGAGTTGTTACACCTTGAAGAAAGAAGAGATGAATCCTTAGAAAACTTTTCTAAGCATCAAGGTGTAGTGAAGAGATGGTTTGATAGGAGAGCCAAGGTGAAAGCCTTTAGAATCTCTGACTTGGTTCTCTATTGGGATAAAGCCCATGTGACAGAAAAGGGGAACGTGGAAAATTTGACAGACTTTGGCTTGGCCCTTATCAGATTGCAGAGATTCTGGGAGATAATGCCTTCCATTTAAAAACCCTCACTGGAGAGGATATCCCACTGCCTATCAATGGGCAGTATTTGAAGCATTATTTCCAGTCTTGAGCTATTTTCGACTTTGTCCTTGGACATTAGATTAGGTTTCCTTTTTGTTGTTTTTTTCTGCCTTGGTTAGAGTAGGGTTTCTTTTGGTTTTGCTTTGCTGGTCTACTACTCTAGTTTTGGTTTGGGTTGACCTGCTTAGGTTGGTTTCTCCTGCTGCTCTATTTTCGCTTTGGGGTTTTCTTGCTTTCCTCTGGGTTTATTGCATTTGTATAATTGGCTACTTGTCTAGGACTATTCTGGGATTTATTTTACAAACTCCAATCATCTTTTCAGAGTCATCCAACTTGGTGGAATTCCATCATCTGATGTTGCATGGGTTGGGGATTAGAGTCACTTGACTAAGTTAAATTCTAGAATATATTTGGGTCTTATATATTCACACAAATATTAAGAATTCCAAGGTTGCATGTGGTCTTTAGGAGGTATGACTGGGTGAAAAATCTTAAATTCTACTCCAATGCCAATATGGTTCTCATCTTTGAGTGTGGGCTTCATTTCCTACAAGGTGAAAAGTAAAGCTTTAAAAACAAATCTCAAAAAGAATATCAAAAGAAAAGGAAAGAGAATATTGAAAATCAAAAGAAGTGTTCACCTTATCAAGGGTATCCTAGCATCTCTATCGGGGCTAAGGACACCTGGCTAACAATAGAGCTATGCTAGGGAGGGTCACAATGATAACCTCACCAAGGCTATGGATGCCTGATTGGCAGTGAGGCTCTATCTAGGTTGATTTTGGAGTTAGAATTCTTATGTAGTCCTGTCAGACTAAGTTTGGTCCCTATTGCAACTTAGGAAAGGGGAAATGAATGCATATTCACACACACTTTGACCTTGGTATAGGAAAGTTTTGCTTGCTCGTGATTTCTGAAACCTTTCTTAAAATGTAACTTGATGTCTGGTCTGTGAAACCAGAGATTTTGGGTTCCTGATTCTAGTTTGTCATTGAAATGCCCTAGGGCATTTCCCCAACAGAGTTGCCATTTGTTGTGTAGTTTTGGCACATGCCCCACTCAAAGTGGGGACCCTCTTTTGCCTGCCCTTTTGGCCCTTTTTCTATGGCCTTGCCCCCCCTTTTGAGCTTTCCTTTGAAAATCTTGGGGTTTTGGTCTTTGGTGCTGATCTTGGTTATGGGTGCCCTTTGTGTTGATTTCTTGGTGGTTTTGGGATCTCGTGGATGTCCTCTTTGTGGGCTGGTTAAGTTGGTTGCCATTCAGTTTAGACAACAGGTTTATTAGTAGAATGGAAGGCATGTTAGAAGATTAGAAGTTAGTTTTACATTTCAAGCAAGTGTTATAACAAACCAGAATTGTTGCTAATGCGGTGATTTAATACAAAGTGAAGACATTGTGCTATGATTGGTGCCTTCTTTTTGGTTGAATAATCTTCATGGTTCTTGTTTTATCTCTTAAATTGCTTGGAAACATTTGAATGTATCTTAGGTTTAGTTAATAATGCTTGCGATTTAATGTTGGAGTGTTGTAGCAATCTTTGGTTCATACTTTGGTAGCTTCTTGATTACGGGAATGTTGTGCAAGGTCAACCTATACCTGATATTGATGTTCTTAGTTCAACTATAGGTATTTATTCAATTCCATTGAATGAATGCACATAGTCTAAAAATCTTTAACACCTTAGAAGATTGCATTGTTCTCTATAATATTGTAGGTATAGCCCGGGTTGAATAGGAATTAGTTTAAAGGGATTGGTTCATTCCAAGTATTTCATCATTTGCATGGTTAATCTTAGGAGTAGTGTTAATCTTAGGACTTTTGAAACCCTCACCTTTTGCTGTTTCTTTTATTATTTGGTTAGAACTAGAAATTTAAGCATCACCATATCTTAAAATCTGATGAGTTTAAAGCTTCCATTGTTTGTTAGTAAGGTTCCTTTGTGATTACCAGCATTTTCACTTTTATTACTGAGTTTGTTCCACTGCATTGTCAAGACCTGACACCCAAGAGACCTTGGGGTTATCTCTTTGTTCATAGAGATCAACCTTTCAAGAGAGATAGGATAACATTTATTCTGTTTGAGTTGTTGTTGTGCAGAAAACACCCATCAACACTATGTCATAGTATTCTACATGAGGGAGCCAAGGTATATCCTCACAAGATTAAGGCCATTGTAGAATGGAAAATGTCAAGGACCCTCAAGAGCCTATGAGGTTTCTTAGGGATAATAGGTCATTATCCATGAATTATAAATAATCATGGTAACATATCAATACGTATTAGGGATAACTTTAAGAACCCCCCCTTGGTTAAGGTGTAAAATCCTAATGAATCTTGTATATTTCTCGAAAAAAATATTAATTAAAATTATTGGAGATTTTTTTTTTTTTTAGGAAAAAATCTCAATTGATGAATATTTTGTAATTGCTAGAAGTCTGTGGAAAATCCTAATGAATTAAAATTTTTAAAAAACCAATAAAATATTTTCATTGGCGATTAAAACCTATTTTTAAACCAATAAAATATTTAAATTTGGTGAATTAAACATGTTTTTAAACCAACAAAATATTTCTATTGGCGAATTAAACATGTACTCAAAAAATAAAATATTTTTTTTGGTGATTCAAAAATGTTTTTAAACCAAAAAATAAATTTTCATTGGTGAATTAAACTTATTCTCAAATGAATAAAAAAACCATTGGTGAATTAAACATAATCTCAAACCAATAAAAAATTCATTGGTGCAATAAACTGGTATGCCAATAATAAATCATAGCATGGGTAGCAAAAATATCAAATGCTACATATTGTTCTATTCCGGGACAAATTTTCCACACATCCAAATTCCTTCATAAAGTGTCTGGAATGGGGAAAAGCATCAATATATTCATTATGTCGGAAGCCAGATGTCAGTACAAATCAATATAACCCACGATCGTTCAATGAATTTTCAATGGACAATTGTAGTTGTATTCTAGAAGAAAATGTCTAAAGCATTAGACTTGCAAATTCAAAACTTCAAAATTACACTAGAACCCTTAGATTTCCAAAAATCAATGGTTGAAATTTTATTACTTATTAAATCACTTAAAGTCATGACACCTAAAATAATATTTTATCGTTGACTAGGCTAACCAATAGTTGAAGGTTGCTTAAGTTATGACTTAAGCCCTTGGAGTCATTGTGGTGATTGGCCCCTCAACCTAGGTGATTATCGGTTCCATGGAGTATCAAACTTAGGTGACAAATATTTGTACACAAAAATCAATGGTTGAGATCGGCGATTAACGATCAAGTGGCTCTTGCGTGCCCACACTACTGAGAAGGTGATGCCATCCATTTTCCATGGTAATATGGGGTTGTGACATCTATCCTCAGTGGGCTCGAGCTTGAGTTCATGGTTAATGGTCTAAAAGGAATCAACGGTCAACGCTAAGTTCATCAAAGATCAATGGTTATCGCAAGATAGATGACTATAGTTGGATTTCAAAAGAAAATGCTTGAAGCACTAGAATTGTGAATTCAAACCTCTAAAATAATGCCAGAACCGTTAGATTTTAAAATATCAATTGTTGAAATTTTATTAACTTTACTTAAATCCATGACTCAATTTTTTGAAATAATATTGTCACATCAAGTGGTAAAATAAATGCTCAAGTTTTGAGTATTTCATGTCTTTGTTCTATATATACTTCACCAACTTGGTATTCTTCATATCATTTATAATATATTTGGTAGTTGGCTTTGCTTTATTTCTTCTCTATTCTCAATTTAACTATGATATGGAGTCTTCATGGTGTGTCATGCTACCCAAATGTTTTTGGGAGAAAAGAAGCAATGATGCATACGATAGACGAAAGTTGGGTTTGCTTTTTACAATTCCTTGTGTGCAAGTTAATGATTCTATAAGAATAATTGTGGGTAGGGAATGACTTCAAAACAACCCTTGTTCTCTATTTTTTGTGATAGATTTGGCTTTCTTGTCCAATTGCATGGACATTTTGCTCGATAAAGATTTGGTGGATGCTAGCAATACGTTATTTGCAGCCTTTCATTTACTCTATTTCTTTATTGGAGTTGGCATTGGAGCATTATAATTTTGAAAGTGGGTTAGCATCTATTGGTGGAATCTTCTGCAAAGTGGAATTGCATGCTTCTACAACATAGGCTCGTGCCTTGGTTAATATGAGGTGTGGTATATTGTGTGATGAAAAATGAATCATTAAAGAGATTGGAGTTTTGGAGGAAGTATTTGGGTGATTCCCTTTTCTTCTCTATTGTTATTTTGTTAAATTTGATTTACCTTCTGCCCAAACACTTGGTTGAGGGCCTCTACTACTGTTACAAAAAAAAATAGTAATGAATTGTGTCTATATTTTATTGTACAACTCTTGTAATTTGTATTTTGTGATAGGTTTTTTGTCATGATTAGTAACTTTTTGGCGAGGATGGCTATGTAGTATGTACTTCATCTTGAGCTACTTAAATTGAAATACTTTTCATGGCTCCATTCTTGTAAATCCTTTTTGCTTTGTTTAATATAAAAATGTGGCTTTTAAAACTAAGTATCGACATATAGTTTTGATCATAAGTGAGAAAAGTTTATTGTGACTTATTAATGGATATTGATAATGATTAAGCTACAACAAGCCATTTAATTTTCTCTTTTTAATGATTCAAAGTACTCTACTTGCCATTTAATTCTCAATCTTTTTATCAATTTTTGTATATCTATTGGATTGTCTTTCATTAAAGAAAATATGGTTGTGGTATTACAGATTAACGTCATATGTACATCTGAAACAAGTGAAATGATTGATTTGATCATATAATTTTAATCACAAGTGAGCAAAATTTATTGTGAGTTATTAGTGGAAATTGATAATAATTAAGATAAAAGTTATTTAATTTTCTCTTTTCAATGCTTCAAAGTACTCTACCTTTCATTTAATTCTTAATATTTTTATTGATTTTCGCATATCCACTAGATAGTCTTTCATTGAAGAAAATGTGGTTGCGGTACTATAGATTAATGCCATATGTACCTGGGAAATATTTAAAATATTCAAAATTAAGTTGCTCTTCTAATTCAAAGCAAGCGAAATGTTTGATTTGATAACTTGATACTAAAAATGGCAGAAAGTACGGCACATGGCACGTGCTTTCTTTTTATCAATTTCCATCTTTTTTATTGATTTTTGCATATCCGTTGGATTGTCTTTCTTTGAAGAAAGTGTGGTTACGGTACCATGGACTAATGCCATATGTACATCTAAATTGATTGATTGGATAGCTTGATTTTGAAAAATGCATGGTGTATTGTAGATGATGATTTCATTAATCCAATGATCAATTGAAACAAGACTTGTAATTATTTCATATCATTTGAGTGGCGATATTGACATCTTGAGGTACAATTTGCATGTAGCCAGATGTTAATCAAAATAAACATTATAAATTTAAGACTTAAGTTGCACGATTAAGTTGGTTTTTTGGTTTGTACGATTATCATTATACCTAAACTCACATGACTCATGAGTAAACAAAGATTAGGCTAGTAGTGGTACTGGTGGCCCATAAATAGGGATAATGAGCACAATTGAAATCATTTGTAGAAGGCTAAAGTGTTTACTATTGAGTGTAATGTTCTAAATTGTCATAAGGGTTTTCATTTTGCAAGGTTAATAAGGAAGAAGATGATGTGGTATTATTGGGGATACTCTAAATTCTCCTGCCTCCATTTATATAGTTACAAAGTAAAAGACCAATTTCCTTCAAGTTCAGAATGGGTGGAATTAAAAAGAAGTTGATCTGGTTCGCCTGACTTCTGAGATAGGTTTTGAACTAGGATTATGAGCTCTGATGGAGATAATTTCTTTAATAGAGAGTATGCCCACATAATTATTTTATTCTTGTTTGCATTCAAAACCGGCAACTTCTCATACTCCATTTTGACAGAGGCCCTCAAAGAGGAACTGTGGACTTTCAGAATCATTGTGTGCTATCCAAATGCATGAAAGTTACATGCAAAAGGTGGTAGCATATTTATTACCCCTCATATTCTACATGACTGTGGTTCTCAAACAAGATAGGCATATTTTGTATCTTCACAAATCTTATTTTCCTAGCATGGTAGGAAAGCCCTATGGATTCTCAAAGTCACTTGTTTTATAATATGGTTTGGATCCCATAGCCACCACTACCAACTTGGAATTAATTGTTTCAATTTGGGGTTTTCTAGTGCATCAAATTGAGTATATTATAAATGTAGAACCATATTCGATATCCCAAGATCCAAACCATGGTCGAAAAGCCCAGTGGCTTGAGAATATGGTTTGTATTGTCACCAGCAACAAAAGCAACCAGCAACCCAACAACTTGGAATCAATTGTGTCTGATGTAAAGTGACATGTGTCATTTATACAAAACAAGAGCTTGCATGCTCTACTCATCTTTAAAAATATATGTAATAATGTAACATTGTAATTTAGTGGTAATAAAATAAATGGTTATGTTATTCTTCTGTCTTCATTTACAATAAAGAATTATTTTGTGTTTACAATGCCTATTCAAATTATACAAGTAATGCATATGGAATACAATAATAGAATGAAATATTTAATAAACTTAGAAAAAATAGATTTTGTTCCTTGAAGAGATTAAGTATTATCTATTTGTGAAATATTTGCATGCAGATTCAAAAAATAAAGCAATACAAATGAAAAAATAAAGTTGTCATCAATTTTCCAAAAAACACTAAAAACACTAAAATTTGTCTCTTGCTATCGTTTTCCAAAATATTATTGATTTCTAATTTGTCATTGACCTACTCCCCTGGTTCCTCGTATCATTAGTCATTTTATTAAGTCCTTTGCAACAATAAGTTACTGACCCCTTGGCCTTGATGTCAATCAATGTCTTACTTTTAAAGGGATTATGTGAGTCCAGAGGATGCTTCAATTAGATCTATATGCAACTCATGGAATTGCAGAATGGACACATGGACTTATCTTGATGACTCCATTAGGATTTTGTACCATAGCACCACTAAATTTTAAAACAAATTTAAAACACATGTTCAAAACAACTTTAAAACACATGTTTATTTTTTATATGATAAATTACTCAACTGTTCAATGAACATTTGATGGATGGTTGTAGTTGTATTTCGGAATGAAATGCATAGAGTGATAGGCTTGCGAACTCAAACCTCCATAATCACCCTATAACCGTTAGATTTATAAAGATCAATGGTTAAAAATTCATTTGAGAATTTATTTGGAAGTGTTATTACGGAAATATAATTTACTAATTGTGTAGTCTGGCGGCAACACATTGATGTTTCATTCACTTTAATATTTGAAAAAAATAAGTGAATTTCTACTACTAAGTGATTTTATTTTTTAGTGCGAGAGTCAGCACATAGGGAGATTTCAAATTGCTCATTGCAGTGCACCAGGGATATTCTGGGTTCCAAACAATCTAGTCCACGCCTATCGATATTAATCTTTTCAAGAATCAAAATTTGGGTAAGTGAAAGGCATAATTCCTATGGCTATGTTTCATCATTTCTTGAAATCTTATTTTGTCAAACTTTGAAGTTTGGGTTTAGGGTTGAGAGACTTAAGAAAAATTAAGGAGTACTAAGAGGGAATTCACAATTTCACATTGTATAAGCATGTCTACCACCACTAGCAGACCAAAGAATTTTTTTAGGAAAGGCAAAGAAAAATCAAATAAAAAAATACATTATGTTGGATTGTTTAAAACCCTAAGTTTCACATATCAATACCATGATATTTATGATCCTGAAATCTATGGTAGGATTACCTTAGAACTTAGATTTTCATCTGAGAATAAGGCTGAAAACCAAATACAAGTTAATAGTTTTAGTGCACCATAGGTAAGTGGATTAGGGTGCATGATGTTACATGAGGTTTTCCCTTGCCCATAATTTATCATGGTATGTGCCCACAATTATGATGATAACAAAAGAGAAATTGTTAATAAAGATAGCAAAGAAGAATTGTTATCCATTAATGTGAAAGAACTTGGAAAATTGTTGGGGTTTACAACTGAAGAATTTGGAAAGGTCCACATTGACCTAGAAAATATTGCTAGTGATTATGAAGTAGTGGATGAAAGGGATAAAAATTCTTTCCTAAATAAAATATTTCAGGTTAACATACAAGTTAGATTAAAATTGAAAGGTAATCATAATCCTCCTTATGATTTTTATATTTTTAGACCATGGATTTAGGATGCTATTTCCATTCTAGAATTTTGCCTCAAATTGGATAGCAATTGTGAAGTGGGTGCAAGCCTCCTTGAAATGTTATCTAATATCCATTATGTTGTTCCACCTCAACCTATCAAATATAACTTTATTGAGCAAATTGTAGAATCCATGCATGAACAATTTTTAATGATTAAAGAAGGTCCACACTCAAATTCCACAAAGATATTTAGGTTCACAACCTACTTGTGCTATTTTTTTTGCTCAAATTTAGTGGAATGTTTTAGACCAACAAGCTTCAGATTCAACCCTATACAAATGTTGAGGAAAATAAAATGGCTCCAGTATATGATTGGATCTCTAAGATAGGGATGCATGATTCTTGAAGGAACTACAATCATTTTGTAGATTAATTTTTGGCTCCATTGCATCAAGCAATTACAAATACTCCAATACCTAGATTTCCTATGTCATGTAGAAATTGTATTCAACTAGGAAAATAAATAGAATTGGTTGATTGGTAATTAATGGAAGAATATACTGTGCTAAGATTTTATGGATCAGGAGTAGAGCCATACAAAATTCCAATGCATGTGATAGAAAGGGTTTTTGCATTGGAATATGTAAGGAATATGTAGAGTACTGGTGAACAACACTTTGTCAATTAGTAGAAGAATAAATTATTTCCTTCTTTACCTTTTTCATGTGGAGGGTTCACATTCGAGAGAAAATAATTTAAGGTGGTACATGATCTTTTGAATTTTTGAATTTTGATGTTGTTTGCCACTGGTAGTATGATCCATGTGACACCATTAAATAAAATATTGTAGCCAATAGGAATGTTTCCAATAGAATTCAACATCAAAGTAAACCCTTCCTTGAAAACCTGAGAAACAAGGATTCTTGGGATGAGGTCAAAATAGCAATGGAGAAAAGTGTTGCTGAAAAAGGTATTTCTTTTAAACAATTATCGGCAGAAATTTTGGCATTGCACCAAAAGACAATCAAGAGGTACAAGTTTTATAAAAAAAAAGTGATAAACCATCTAGTAGAGTAAACATGCTACATTCTCTAGATAAGAAAGTTACAAATAAAAATTGGACACGATAAAAAATTACTAACTTTTGGTCTATGAGGAAGGAGCTAGGTGAACCAAGAACTCTTACAAAATTTGGAGATAACGAAGAAGATCGCGAGTTTAGCAAATTGTGGAATATAGAAAATCCCAATGAATGTGAAGATCAAGAAACTAATGATGAATCTAATGATAATAGGGAAGAACAAAGCTATATCAAAGTTGGTTTAAGTAAGGCCACAAAAGAAGCATATACTTTAGGAGTAGCCATAGCCAAAAAAATGGGTTATGAAGGTGGCCCTTTGGGGTCCCAAGGATAAGGCCCTTGGATGGTAACAAATGTAGAGCATAGAAATATAGTTAATAAATTTGGCCTTGGAGCTGATAAAGTAAACCAAGGGCATACAAGTACAATTGAAATAATTCATTTTGTTAGAGCTTTAAATCCTAATCCTCATGGTCAAATACAATAACAACTAGGACATGCCCATGGTGGAGAACCTAGAGCAACTGCCACTGCCACTGGTGGTGATGGTATGGGTAGTAGTACTAGTAGTGGTAAAAATGTGCTACAACAATAAATTAGACACAAGAGGACAACAATACAAGATACCACATAAACACCAAGTGATCAAGGCATATAGAAGAGGGCAAGGATTTTGACAGGTCCAAGTCACACTACCATTTTCACCACAAAGGAGTTGTTTCTAGGCACTCCCCCAGTTAGTGTAGTTGCAAAATCATTAGAAACTAAAAGTACTCCTATTCCTTTTCCATTCAAGCATCCCATTATTCTCGTGTCCCCAAGTTTTGATTACATTAATGAGTTAAAAAACAAATCAGAATTGTATAAAAAAGAAAAGAAGCAATTGATGGAGAGTGTGTTTTTTGTAAATTTAGAGCCTACAACAACCATGGTATTACCCAAATTCGACACAAATAAATAAATAATGGAGTACACATTTATTGTTCACACAGTTTAAAATAAACCAAAAAATCAGATGGATTGATCAGAATTTCATGTGAGTAGTTTCCAATTGGATTTTTCTAGATTCAAAAATATTGACAAAATTAATGTATCAAAGAAGAACAATGAATTGGTGTACACATCATTTCTAAAGAGAGAGAGAGAGAGAGAGGTTGTACACTCAAATAGAAAAGTTACAAGGAGACCTAGTAAATGAGAAAGCAAAGAGGAACTTGTATTAGATAACAAGAGTAATGAATTACGAAAAAGAATTAAAAAAATCTACCTCTACATCAACAAGCAAAGAGGATAAACAAAAAAAGGTGGAACTGAATGAACTAAAGAAAATGTTATATGAGAGAAAAAATAAATATGATGAGGAAAAATCCACTTCATAAAAATTAAGACAAAGCATTGGGAAAGCAAATGAACAGTGGGAACAAAAATTGGAGAAAAAGAGAAAAAAAAAAGTGAAAGATTGGTCTTAGAGCTGATGGAAGCAAAAAATGAAATAAACTCTTGTCAAAATAAGTTAACTTCATTTTGTAGAGAAACAATGACGAATATGAAACAAAATATCTGGGAGGAAATAATGTAGAGGATTGATCATTTGTGTGAATTGTTTCAATTGATTGATGCTATGAGACTACATTATAAGAAGCTAAGCAAATATTTAATGGACAAAAAAAATGTGTTGGCATTAGAGAAATCTGCAAATCAAGCTCAACAAACAGTCTACAAAGCCAATGACAATGAATTGAAATCAAAAGGGATTAATAATCAAATTGAAGCCTTAATGAAGGTGTTATCTATCATTCAAAAGTGTTTCAGAATACGTGAAATAAAAAAATTTGTGAATTTGGCTGCAACAAAGATGAAGAAATTGGATGAAAAGGTAAGGAAAATGATAGAGCTTGGTTTGCTAGAGGATTTTGACAAAAATGAGTGATTCATTAGAAATGATGGTTTCAGAAAGAAGATGGAAGGTGCAAGGAAGATTGATTTGGACCAGTTTCCTCAGAACCTATATGAGGCGAACTATTTGGATTCCATCAAACCATTGATAACCTTGAATATAACTTTGGCTAAAACATTCAAGTCAAAATTCAAATTCAATCATACACCGTTAACAAATTTTCAAGTCAGAAAATATTTGTTGAAACAAATGGCAATTCAATCACCTGAATAGTGGAAGTTGCTACAAAAGCCGATAAAATGATATGATATAATATGTTTTTTCAAGTTCCAACTTAGCTCCGTGTAGATTTTTCTTTCAGCAAGATTTTGCATCGCCTCTATGTATTCCTTCATTTGAAAATAATTGGAAAACTCAAATTCAATAATGTGTTGATGTTCAATTATCTATATTATTTATTTTATCAATTGAAGAAAAACTCTGGTTTCAACTACTAGATACACATTAAACGATTTTTGATGTTCATTGTTGTATATGCTACTATTGTTAATATGTTATTAAGCATTGAGTTGAGTGATGAATCATTGAGTACATGTTTAGCACAATCAAAATATTAAATTAGTAATAATATGTTAATTTATTCAATTTGATACATAATTTCAAGGAATACAATATAAAATATCAACTATAGTCTGAAATATAAAATTCATGATAATCCTCAACTGGTTAAATTAGGGTTGTTAGGTCTGCAACCTAGGGCTTTCTAAAACCCTATTATCCAAAAACCTTGTTGTAAAATTCTTGGTAATCCTCAACTAGTTAAATTAGGGTTGTTAGGTCTGCAACTTTTTACCTAGGGCTTTATCAAACCCTATTATCCTAAAACCCGGGCGTTCTTATGTTCTATTGTTGACATTGTTCACTTTTGTACTGGTCTTTAAGTTATGACTTATGGGTATCGATGTCATGAGTCTCACGTCCCATTTTTCTAGGAAGTGCCCCTTTAATATTAGATATAAAATCAAAATCAAAACCTTTACTTTTTTTGTAATTTTATTGTTTTATGTTCATTATGTGGCAGAAGATTAAGGATTCTGCAAGTTCGCGGGCCCATAGGGGAATATCCTTATCTTGGTTGTAGAACCATGGAAGGACACTTTTTGATTGGTCTTTAAGTTATGACTTATGGGTATCAATTTCATGAGTCCCACATCCCCTTTTGCTAGGAAGTGCCCCTTTAATATCATATATAAAATCAAAATCAAAACCTTTACTTTTTTATAATTTAGTGTTTTATGTTTGTTACATGGCGAAAGATAAAGGATTCTGCAAGTCTGTGGGCCCATAGTGGAATGTCCTTTCCATGGTTGTAGAACCACAAAAGGATATTGTGTGACGATATTAGCACGTGGGAGAAGTTTTTCGGATAGAGAGGACGGTTTCATCATTTTCAAGAAAATCAAGGATTTACTCATCATTGAAACTTTAGATTTATATGTTGCTTTCTAGATGGGCATCCCACATTCAAAATTGCTAAACGGGTAGATGAATGAGCTGCACTCACAGGAATAAGAAGTAATGCAAGATGTGACAAATGATGGCTCATAGTTACCTTCATAAATTTTTAGTTCATTTGTTTGGTCTTACATAGTAGAAAAAACTATAGAGGTGCGCCCGTTGCGCATCAACTTAAGCTAAACTAAAAAATAGGTATGCCCTTCTTGGAAAAATTCACCATTGTTATTCTTGAAGCTCATAATTGGGTATGCAAACTCTATTGCAAAATACTATAGAAATCAATTTTAAATCATTCTGGAATTATGAGTCGGTCAAAAACCCAACCCTTTGGCTCTACATCTAAAAGACCCCTTGAGGATGATATTTTGGCCCAATTGTTGGATCCTCAAAAGAGCCTCAAAATCAACATAACCTCAGCCCTAATGTAGTAGAGGAGATGGTAGAAATAGCTAGAAAATGCAAATATGTTGAGCTAAAGTATGAGGATGACATAGTCACTAGGTGGGAATTGTTCCTACACTGGTATGAAAAAATAAACCACCATTCCCTTGTTTCCAATGTATGGACCTATGATTTGGGGAAGCTAGTTTTTCCTAATGTCTTTAAAAATGTGGAACTCATTAGACACCTTTCTTTTGGGTATGATGAAAATATTAGAGTAATTAGGGAATTGGATGGAAGTTTCATAATGGATATAAATAGGGAGTTTATTTGTGAGGTTTTTAGACTCAATGTGGTCACAAAAAAGGTTATAGACCTTGCTTCTTTTTGAAGAAAATACAATCAAGATAGAAATAGATTCAAATTGAAATGGCTCCCTAGGTTTAGACATAAAAGCTTCTATGGAAAGTCATTGAGAATCCCTGATATCAAAAATGAGCCTTTTGATGTTAAGTCTTTTGAAGACTATTTCAGAAGCACATATTGGGCATTATGCTAGGTGTTGGGATAAGATGAAAGCTAAAAAATGGAGAGACATTTTATTTATATTGATGTACACCATCCTTTTGTCAAAAGTGACTTTGACTATGCCAACTTTTTAGTTGATGCTATTCACAATTGGCTGGTGGACATTAAGAGAAGGAAAAGTGGTAAGGAGTCGGAGGTGAATTTCATGTGGTATTCTCTCCTTTTCCATATGCTTTTGTACAAAGGGAAATATCATTTCAATATATTTTTACAACTAGACATGAAAGATAAAGAGGGCAACAATCTCCCAGTGCAATGATGAACCCATATTTTGGACAAACATTGTAATCAGTCTGACTATATTTTTTTTGAGAATTTCTTTGTAAGAGAAGTCATGGTAAGGTTGGGTGAGATTTTACTTGGATTCAGATTGCACAAGGAAAATTTGGATTTCCTTAGGCCCAAAAAGAGGAGGCCAAAGTTAGGAGTACAACATAACTGGGGATATTTTTACCTCAATGACAACTCGATTGTTATTAGAATATATGGGTCCCCTAAAGGCCCCCATGTGCTACCCAGATATGGCACCCAAGTTAGCATTCATGGAAATTATGTGGAAATCGAATGAGACTGATCACATTCATTTAAGCAAAGAAAAGAAAGGATTTTTTTCCATTATGTTACTACCTTTTTAGATTTCACTTTTACCAAAGAGGGATTAGATAGATTAAAATAAATTCTTGGGTAATACAAGTTATCTCAGTTAAATGTTAGGGATTTTGACCCTAAAGCTTTCATATAGGAGGTCAGGAAAAGGATCAGAAGCTTTGATTTTCACCACCAAGTTTGATTTAAATGAAGATGTCATAAGAAATTGCAAGGATGAATCTGAGGTAAAAAATAGAACGGTGAAATGGTTTGCATTCAACAAGGTAGAAGCTACAAGGATAAAGAATTATAAGGATTATATTGGATCATTTTCTAATATTTTCAACACAATTTCTAGGATTGAGGCGATGTTGAAGAATTTTGACAAAGTTGTAGGTAAGGCCCCTATCCTAGAAGAGAAACTAGCAAAGCGGCATAGACTTGACCTTTCTATTAGAAGGCCCCAAGGGCCTATTATTAAAGAAAATTTGTAATCAAACCCACCACAAGTCACTCCCTCTCCTTCCCTTGGCCATCAAACAATCAGTTTGGATTCTAATTCTCTCCCAAGAGAGAAACCATAAAAGAGGATTAAAGTTGAGCAACCGCCATTGTTGGTTGACAATCCCATCAATCTAGATGAAATTGAAGATGTTCATATCCCCGTGGATGAAATTTAGAAATATATTCCATCCCCCATACCAAATATTATTGGCCTTCTTCATCAAAGGTTCGGGTTGGACATGGCTATGGGGAGAGATAACCTCAATGATGTGAGGTAATTTTCCTATACAAAATTCATGTTTGATGATGAATTTATTAAATCCCATAAGTTTAAAGATTTTATTTTGAGATCAAAGAGGGAGGAGTACCTTAAATGATTTTAGTTGGCATAAGCAGATGTGCCTAGAGAGAAGTATGATGAAGTAGTTGTAAAGGTAATGGAAAAAATGAATTTTGAGTGCAAAAACATTACGCCTGATGAAGAGAGAAGAATGGTGGAAGATAGTGGATTACTACTACTCCCTAGATGGGACATTTATTTTTCAATTGTCTTTACTATTAGGAAACAAGAAGGATAAGTTTTCTCCACAAAAGAGGAAGCAAAGATGGCATTGTCAGGATCAGGGTTTGATGAGCATTAGGAAGCCCTTGAAATTTGGGCCCTTGCCCCTGTTGATGGGTATTTTTGTACTTCTCAACATAGGCAACACACAAGTACCTCTCTTGAAAGGTGAAAATTTACAACTAAGTTATAGACAATCACCCCAAGGTCTCTAGGGTGTTAGGTCATGAATTGCCAAAAAAGCTCAGTTGATTGACGTGATTTGCTGGTAATCACAAAGGGAATTTATGGTTCACTAAGTTGGAGGTAATTGGATCTTCAAATGGAGTTTCTTGAGATTCTAGGAATGAGTTACAATTGTTGTAGGTTCAAAACAATAGTCTAAAACTCCATGTGCAACATCAGATTTGGCTTTGTAATGATGCTAGAACCTTGCTTTAACTTCTATCTCAAAGAAAGGTCAAAAGGGAAAAAGGATAGGAGAGTTCCTAGACCTGCAACTAAAGGTGAACAATGAAAATGGAGGATACTACAATGGATATCCTTCCTAAAACTAAGTACCACTTAACCAAAATACCAAACAATCTCATGAAA
The DNA here is from genome assembly GCA_007115665.2 of Sequoiadendron giganteum. Taxonomy (NCBI): domain Eukaryota; kingdom Viridiplantae; phylum Streptophyta; class Pinopsida; order Cupressales; family Cupressaceae; genus Sequoiadendron; species Sequoiadendron giganteum. The sequence continues at coordinate 400,522,338 of CM021106.1, forward strand.
CTAGTGTTATCTTCTAAGGTATGCAGATTTTCAGTAGTTCATTCACCATAAAGCATGAATAAAAGATGAAGTTTAAGTGCAAAAATAAGTTAGTGTTCAGACTAGCTTTACACTTTTACTCATCATCAACAAACAACAAAAAGCATGAACATGGGAAGGGCATCAAAAACATAATGTTCTTCACTATTAATGTGCAACATAGACTAAATTACTACAAGTAACTTGAAAACATTTAGAACAACAAACTAAATCTATCTAAATATATCAATTTTGAGAAGACAAATTATGCAACATGTGAGAAACACAATAATCCACCAAAAAAATGAAATTCTATTGAAATTTTTGCAGCATGTCTTTACAACAATTCAACTCTCTCTTTGAAAATGAGAGGGGACCCTATTTATAGTTTTTAAAAAGTGAAATGAATGGCCAGGATTTACTTTCATTGTGTGGAAAAGATTCATTTTACATTAGGGTTTCACCTACCCCTAAATATATAGGAATACAAAATACATCTTTTGGTCTCATTCCTATTTTTTCCTGTAGTGGTTGTAGCTGTAGCTATTTTGTCTTCTAGTGAATGCCTTTCTTTCCAAATACACTATCAGAAAATCCTCATCTATCACTAAATTTCCTGCAGTTTTTTGAAGAGTGGCATACTCCACAAATTTTCCAATTAGAGCTTGAAGCTTATCTCATTCAATAATATCAGATTGCAGGATCTGAAAGGACAACTTCTTGAACCTTCTAATGATTTGCTCCCAATGTTATTACACTTAGGCATGGACTTGGCTACCTGTTCAGATTGTGTGAACACCCTTGCAGCAAAATCCATGAAGTCATATGTAAGCGTGTCTACTGCCCCCTACTCCATCTTCTTGTGGAAGTATGGCTTGATTTTCTCTAGATCCAATTCTAGGATGGGCATGTCATAATCTATCATCATCTTGAGGTAGTCCTCATTGTCCATCCTATGCTCCACAACCCATTCGAGGTCTAATTCAACCTCATGTAGCACTCTCTCAACGACATCCTTTCTATGATCAAGGCCCATTTTATAGGTCTCTACAAGCCAATGATCATCTTTGATAAGCTTCAACTCCTTTTCCCATGTCTGTTCAAGCATCTTTAGAATGGCCTCGAGCTTAGGATATGTAATTCTATAGATCTCAATGAACTTGTGACACATCCTCTATGTAGCCTCCAACTAATTTTGTAGATCTTGAAACTTATTAAACATTCTAGCAACATGACGTATGCCCGTAGCATCTGTCTCAGTCTATTTCTCAGTCAGTGTGTTGTCAATTCCAGTGAACATGTGTCTCAGATAGATGTCAGATATATGTTCTTGATCTAGAGGCATAGACTGTGATGTGGGAGCAGACTCTTGGCTTCTTTTCCTTCTTTTTCCCTATTTGTGCTCAGGCCAATATTGCTTCCAGTCTAGCCTTAGGATCAATGATCATAGGAGCCTTCTTTTGTAATTGCTTCTCGAGCCAATCAGGTACTTGGGCTTATCCTTTGGGTGATTCATGATCACCTTCCTCCTCTTGTTGAAGATATTTTTCTTCATGCCCTGGGGCCTCTTGATCTACTTTTTCTTCTTCATTAGAGTCCTCAATTTGTATAGTCTTTTCTTTTCCCACCTTAGTGGAGGTTATGTTTTCTTCATTGATACCTTCTTCCTGAGGCACTTCCTTTTCTTCTTATTTTGGTTCATGTTCAAGGTGCCCAGGCTCAAGGCTCTCCTTCAATGTATCCTTTGATTCTTCTTCTTTCTCTACCTCTTT